>CAWYPQ010000240.1:0-20029 GCA_963965965.1 Trididemnum nubilum | reverse complement strand
GTAACAAGTTAACTACTTTTATTAACTAGCTCCACTTCTGAGAAATTGAGAGAGTTTAATTTTCAAGCGATTAGTGATAACAAAAAACTGAAAATACCGATTAACTTTCAAAAACAATACCGCGGTACTGGTACTAAAAAGTACTGCAGTACTTTTAAACTAGGCACTGCCCACATCTGGCTAAAAGTTGCATAGAGCAAATATTTAGCTCTGCTATCAGTTATGATATTAACATGGCAGTTTGTTGCTGTCTTAGAATTATGATAAAAAGCACCTAAGAAGTTGGCATCAACGTTAAACAAAATTAAATCACTGCTAGCAAGCAATTAGCCTATTAAAGTAAGTGGCAACCTAGTGAAAATCAATTCATTGGCAGTGGCAATAGAGTTTAGTCTCATAGTAAATTTAAAGGGATTGTGACATGCTTTTTCGGGTTTCATAGAACGTTGACAATGGACATCAAACAAATACAATTTGCACATTGACATAATATACTATTCAGTGCCTTGCTCGAGTGCTCGTAATTTTGGTCTGCGTCAGAATTATTGATGTTATTTTGAGCTGAACTACTCCTATTGTGACCACGAAACAGGGGATTGTCTGGTTGCTCGTACAGCGCTTGTCTGCACACGAGTGAGAGAAAAGAAATAAACACTTTAAACGTCAAGAAATTCGACCAATTACGGCTTTAGAAACCATGCAAAGCAGAATGCACAAACACTTTTTTTCCTTATTTCAGTTGCGATACTACACGGTTAATGCAAAAGTTATATATGTCAATGTGCAAATTTTATTTCTTTGATGTCTACGTTCTATTAAAACCCGTAAAAGCATGTCACAATACCTTTCAAATGGGATTATTGTCAGTGACGTCCCAAGAATGGAGACACCCGGGCGGAATTTGGTGGTGACACGTGACGCTTCCGCAGCCGTGAGCGACTTAGGTGAAAATTATGTCGAAATACAGATGGCGACCAAAAAAAAGGTCTTCACCACAAATTAGTGGAGTTTTCATCCGGATTATGGTTTCACATTATAAAATGGTGTCACCCCAAATAGAAACCCGGGGCGCCCCCCCTAGCGACGCCACTGATTATTGTTGTTGCTGTAGTTGAATGTTTATCTCTCTGTCACCGGACAACGTTAGACACTATAGGATGATTCGCACACTTTTTATTGCAATAAGTACTTCATGTTTAAAGGAATCCGCACCTGCTTAAGATTTTTCAGCGGAGTTATGTTTCAGTGGATTTCTTCAAACTCCTTCCCCTTTGTTTGTTTGAAGCCACCTAGCAGAAATAATCACTGTAAAGCGTCTTATCCAAAGACGCAGTACGACTAGGTGCCAGAGTTGTAAGTGGGGTGGGGCTTTTCGGGTCGGGTTTGGGCTTAAGATTGACAAAATATTGGGCTTGATATTCCTATTTGCCTTGTGTCTTCGATTTTTAAACGCTACAAAAACGTAATTAAAATAACTTTGCTACTGAATGACGACTTCGCTTAGGCATCAATAGGATTAAAATTACACAATCATTATTATTACGTCACGATTTATCAACTATGTGTAAGTCTATTTTAACCGTATACGAGCAATAACTATAAACATTTTTAGATCTAACCTAATTTTTGGACCTGGTTTTGGCTTCAAGTCACTTGTAGGTTCGGGCCTGCACTTGTCGGCCGGTCTACAACTTTTATGAGCGGACGTTTAGTCGCGGGCGTTTATGCGCCACCGATTAGGCACCAGGACTTTTAGACACCTGGACTTTTATGCATCTGGACTTTTATGCAGCTGGTCTTTTAGGCATCAGGACTTACAGGCACCAGAGTTGAGGAAAAATGTTTTTCCAAACTTTTTTGAAAAAAAATTTTTTTTTTGCAAAAAGTATTTTTTTCTAAAAAATGTTTTGTTTATTTTTCAAAAAACAGTTTAATTTTTTTTTCAAAAGCCTATTTTGATTTTCAAAAAGCTTTTTGTAAAAAAGTTTTTCAAACAAAAAAGTTTTACTTTTATTAAAATGTTACAATTGTCAAGAAAAATTGTCAGAATAAAGAGTGCAGGAAATGAAGCGGCTATAGAAAAAAGTTAGCAGTGATTGGCGGGAAAAGAATCAATGAGAGAGTGTGATTTGTGTACAATCTTTAAGCTGTACACGAATTCTTTTTGTCGGCAGAGGGCGGGGTTAGAAGTTTTGATGAAAGTAACTTGAAAAGCAGATAGATGAAAGAAGAGAGGAAAAAGTTTCACAAAAAACTTGATTTCTTATTGTATTTTTTTTCAATGATTAAAATATTTTCCACTATATGTTCGCAAAGTTTTTTTACCTGATCTGGACGCATACAATCTCCAGCCCACGGTTTCAAATTTTGCGGCGCACGGACACTAGTTGCTTGTGTCATATTGGCACACGTAGCAATGCGCGTGACATTTCATGGTTATTTTGAGTCTACCTCTACCAAACAATACTTTACGAAGTTTTTCAGGAGCTAAGGATTCATCTCTCGTCAGATTGCTATTTATGATCGTTACACCTTGTTGTAAATATAGTAAAAACAATGTTTAAATGGATATTTTTAAGTTTGATTGTTACACCTTGTCGTAAATACACTTATACCGTAGTAAAAACAATGTCAAATTCTTGTTGTTAACTTCTTCAGAATTGCATCAAGAACTTTTGAAGTTGAACAGGATTGTATGCTGCTTTAAATTATTGTTTTGCTTTTGAATTATTTTTGTAGCGTGAGTTGAATTAGAAGTGGCTGCAGACTTGGCAACCATTTTCGACAATTTTTCATGTAAAATTTTTTGTACAAGTGCTATATGGTTTAGATTTATCACGCTCACTGCATTTCCTTCAATCAAAACAAAAGATAGACGAAAGACGTATTAAGAAGAGCTCTCGCAATATTGCGCTCAGTGCTGTCGTCGAGGGTAGGCCTCCGACCTGTTATTTTACCTCATTCTTAAGAGGGTTAAGGTCATGAATTAACTCTGGGGAGACTCAACAATCAGACCACACACAAGGTCTGAGCCAGACCTCAGAAGTCAACGATAGATAGAGAGAGAAGAAGGAAAATGGGCTTGGCAGTCACTTTTTATCAAAACTTCTAACACCGCAGTAGTATTATATGCTCCAAAAGGGCGCAATTGAGGTTGCCCAAATGAGGTTGGGGTTGGGCAACCTCAAATGAGCAACCTCAATTACCCAATTGGGGTTGCTTAGGTTGTGAATATTCGCAAGATCGTAAGCTCTAACTGTATGTTAGTAACCCTAAGAATCGAACTAGGTAGAGTCTAACCCTAGGTTGGTAACCCTAAGAATCGAACCTAGAACTTAGTCAAGAGTAGAAGAGTGTTTTACCTAAGGTTCGAACCAAGAGCTAACCAACGCTTTAGTATAAAATTTGTAAGATTTCTTAAAGTTGTGAGATCTACCTGGGAACCGAACCATGTTCCTGAATGGTAAGACTCTAACACACTCAACTAAGGTAAATCAAAGACCTTTTGTTTATGTGTAATGTCTCTTGAACGAAGTAAAACTGGAAGATTTATACGCAAGCGGTGGTAATTCACCAGGGAAAGTCCCTACGAGAGCGTATTCGTTTTAGAATGTTCAACGCGATGGAATTATTTCCTTGTTACAGATATACAGCGTAGCGACGATGTCGTCATAAATGTGAACGCGATAATAATAGCAATGACGTAATGGTAGCGTGATAGAACTGTTCTATGGAGACAGTGGCGCAACATGTTATTATTATATTTCGATCGCGCAACCTTGACACGTCTGAACCTGTCTAAAACGCGGTGGTGCAAGGTTTGTAAAAACTTCGTTTGCTGCTATAAATAACGAAGATCTGCATGAACCTTTCATTCTAAAACTTTTTTTTGAAATGATCAAATGTGAATACTGCGCAAAAACCTTCGATGAAAATTGGATTTTACAGCGACACAAGCGAGAAGTACATGAATGGGAGTCACAGTTCCAGTGTGGGAAATGTGAAAAAAAATTTAAAAGAAAATCCAACCTTGAGCGTCATGAAAAAACTTGCTGTCGCTGCCAAAGATGTAACACACAATTTGACTCGTTCCAGGAAAAAAAGAACCATGCATGCAAACCACCTAGAAAAGTTCGAATTGTAGAGAACGAACGTGCAGAACCAGTTCAGTGTCCAGGTATTGAGTTACGAACAGACCCATCACCAGTACAACCTCAACCAACCGTGGTAGAAAAAACACTATTTAACCCCCTCAGAAACCAGTGTGGGAAATGTGAAAAAAAATTTAAAAGAAAATATCACCTTGACCGCCACAAACAAATTTGCTGTCGTTGCCAGAGATGTGACACACAATTTGATTCGTTCCAGGAAAAAAAGAACCACGTATGCAAACCACTTAAAAAAACCCGAATTGCAGAAAACGAGCGTGCAGAACCAGTTCAGTGTCCAGGCATTGAGTTACGCACAGAACCATCATCCGCACAACCTCAACCAATCGTGGTAGAAAAAACAGTACTTAACTCTCTCAGGAATGAAGCAGAGCAATCGCCTCATCCATCTCCATCACCTCAACTTCCAACCATTCCCAGCGGCGCTCCAGCAACAGTATTGACCTCCCCACCACCGCTAACACCAGCTCCTCGAAGACGTAAAAGTCTGAAGATCAAAAGGCCAAATGCTGTTTCAAATTTACCTGCACCTCCGCCATTAAAAGCAGCGCCTGGATTCTTTGCAACCTCTCCCGAACCACCACGAAAAACTCTGAAAAAAGAAAAAGCTGAAATTAGAAAGAAACGACGGGAAATCAACGACACTGAAACGATTGACGAGCAAGATCCAAATTTGAAATCCTTCATTCGTTTAAACTGGGACTCGATTCGTACATTTTCTCGTAGAGGACCTATTCAAAATCTTTTTAATTTTTATTATAATGACGATATGCGTAATTTAATTGTTGATATTGCAAAAACTATCATGAAAAATCAAAAAACTCGATTTAAAATTAATTATTCTTTCGGGTTTGTGCTCAGAAATATTGAAACCGGTGATTTTAGATATTACCATGCTTCAAATAACACATTAATGCTAGATACTGCAGTACTGATTTCTAACGAAACCGAGTTGAACGAATTATTAGTGAGTATTACTGACGAGAGTTTCCCAGATTTCATTTCGAGACCCGACACAAAATGGCGACTGCATCAAATTACTAATTTGCTGTTTTTTGTAAACCATCTGAAACATGCGCCTTTGGGAGCTCCGTTGCCGCTTCCAAGGTTTATCAAGTATAATCGCGGTCTGATAAATGTTTCAGGTGATGATAATTTATGTTTTTTTAGATGTTTAGCAGTGTTTAATGGTTTCGAAGGTGATCGTTGCGAGACTAAGGCTAAAGAACTATTTTCACAATATGTTACAAATTTCGATGTAGGTACATTTAACGGTGTTACTGTTGATGATTTGATTGTAATCGAGGATTTTTTTAAGATCAATGTCACTATTTATACACTCAAAGAAAAATCGGCTCAACTGAGTTACAGGAGCAGAGGTTTATACGATCAGACAATGAACTTGAATAAATACCAAAACCATCTTAGTTTAATTCACGACTTTGATAATTATTGTGCTGTGTACTGCTGCATGTCGTGCAAAAAGTTATATTACGGTAGAAAGGGTTTCTTACGTCATTGTAAAACATGTAAAGTTATCACTCGACAAAAATATCCTGGAGGTATATTTAAAGCGGAAGAAACGATTTTTGAAAAATTAGCAATGATTAATATTCATGTTCCACCGAATGATCGTAACTTTCCGTTCTACAGCTGTTTCGATTTCGAAGCTTTCTTTGAAAAACAAAATCTTCCTCAAAATGCGCAACAACTCACATATGAAGCTAGGCACATCCCATTGAGTTTTGCAGTTTCGTCCAACATTCCAGGGTATACAAACGGTGTTTGTCATGTTAGTTCCGGTGACGAGAACGAACTCATCAAAAAATTAATTGATTACCTGGAGCATTTGGCAGACATTTCATATACGATTCTAAAAGAGAAATTTGATTACGTTTTTGAAGCTCTTGAAAACCACCCAAACTGCAGAAGTGAAAAATTAACCAAAGAATTCTGTACCTATCTGCAAGAGCTACCTGTTTTAGGTTTTAATTCGGCTAATTACGATTTAGCACTCATCAAACCTGCTCTACTCCGCTGCTTGATGGGTAAAATCGTGTTTGTACTCAAAAAAGCAAACTCTTTTCTTTGTTTGAAAACTACAAAGCTGAGGTTTCTGGATATTCGAAACTTTTTAGCACCAGGGTTTTCTTATAGAAAATTTCTTATTGCATACGGTTGTGGAGATAGTAAATTTTATTTCCCTTATGAGTTCATTGACTCCATTGAAAAGCTGAATTTTCCCAAACCACCTCCTCACGATGCCTTTTATAGTACGCTGCACCAAAGCAACATTACTGATGAGGAATATGCTCTTGTAGTAGATACTTGGCAGAAAGAGAGTTGGACAAGTCTCAGAGATCATCTTATTCATTATAATCTATTAGATGTAAATCCATTTGTTCAAGCAATATCGAATCTTTTGCAACCGTATTTTCAAGATGGTATAGATTTATTTAAAAACAGTTTTTCAGTGAGCGGTGCTGCCAAACTCCAAATGCAAAAAGAAATTAATCGTGGAACATTCTTTTGTTTATTTCCTAAAAGACACAGCGACCTGTATCAGAAATTAAGATCTCACCTCACCGGCGGTTTGTCCATGATTTTTTCCCGCCTAGCAATTTCTGGCAAAACGAAAATTCGCCCCCATCAAGTCGAAAATCCGCACACTTGCGCCATCGTACGAGGTTATGACGCGAATTCTCTTTATTTACACTCTATCATGCAAAAGAATCCGACAGGTTATTTCTGTAGATATCAAGAAAAGGAGGCCTACCGTCCTCAACCAGCATGTCGTTACGGTTTAGCATGCTACCAATGGCTTTCATGGCAGGAACATTGCCGAAACATTCGCATTCAGCACAAGTTTAATGGCGGTGAGGTAAGGGTTACCGATTGGTCTTTTCCACTAGATGGCGCAGCTGGGAAACAGGCCTACCAGTTTCAAGGCTGCGTCTGGCATGGCTGTGATCTCTGTCAAGCGAATAGAAATCGCGATGGTACCCTCAAAGTACTCAACTTCTATGGAGACAAAGTCGAAGAACTCAGAAAGGATACTCTGGAAATCACAAAGAAAATTGAAGACGCAGGGTACGAGGTTATTTCAATTCGGGAGTGTGAATGGAATGTTCTGAAAAAAAGACCGGAAGTCGCTGAATTTGTAAAAACTCTAAAATCAGTACAACCCAGAAGACAGTTAAGTTTTAACAAAATACTCCATGGTATTCAAAACGATAGTCTTTTTGGTCTCCTTATTGTCGATATCCATACACCAACAGAACTACAACCAAGCTTTTCAGATCACCCCCTCATTATTAAAAACGTTATGGTTTCGCGTGAGGATATTGGGGAGTACATGCAAAAAGTAGCTGAAAAGCACGGATTTCTCAAAAAACCGAAACGAACCTTAATCTGTAGTCATTTCGGAAAAGAGGTTTTAATCACTACAGAAATGGCAAAGTTCTACTTAGAAAAAGGGTTAAAAATTACCAGAATTTACGAGTTTGTGGAATTCCACCCCGAAAAATGTTTTGAAGACTTAGGTAATAGGATTTGTGAAGCCCGACGCCAGGGGGACAGAGACCCAGCCCATCAAATTCTTGCTTTGACCGCCAAACTTTCGGGAAACTCCCTGTATTCAGCTTCCTTAATCAATAAAGAGAAACATCGTTTGATAGAGTATTCTGATGACACTGGTGTCAATGAGAAAGTGAACGATCCGCGATTTGTCAATTTGGAAGTTATCTCACCCGGAATTTATGAAGTGAGGAGTTTAAAAAAGAAAATTATTAACAACTTACCGATTCAAATTGGTCTGTTTGTATATTTAAACGCTAAATTAACCATGCTTCGTTTTTTGTACGATTTCCTTTTCAAATTTTGTCAAAAAGAAAAAATAAGTTTATTGGAGACAGATACCGATTCCTATTATTGTGCTCTAGCTGAACGTGAACTTGACGATTGTGTGAAAGCAGAAAAAAGGTTGGAATATTTTACCCAAAAACCTAACTACTTAGTCGTTGCAGCCTGCGAAAAACACAAGCAAAACTACATAGAAACTAAAGTCGCTGGAAGAGAATGGATCCCTCAACCTTGTTGCCTTGCTAGAGAGACATATATGAAGCGAATGCCCGGAATTTATAAGTTAGAGTTTAGTTGAAATTCGATGACGCTTTTGGCGCCAAAGAGTTACGTCTGCAGTGGACCAGAAGGTGATAAATTAGCTTGCAAAGGTGTTAATACCAAACAAAACCGACTCACCTTTGATGACTATTTTCGAGTGTTGACTTCAGACGAACCACTCGCAATCACAAATAGAGGTTTTCGAATCAAGGATCATAGGGTATACTCCTGCAAGCAAAACAAGCGTGGTCTATCTTCGTTTTATTGCAAGCGGCGAGTGCTCGATTGTGGAATCGATACCGAACCTCTAGATCTGTAATCGATACTCTCTTCCGCTTTAAATGTAAATTCAAAAGTGTATGTTTCAGTATATCGATATGTGTAACGCGTTATTGATGGTTTGTGTGTAAACTTTGTTTTGTATTTACGTTAATAAAATGGAACAAAGCTACAATATCAACCTTGTCTGTTTACTGCTGACGTCAGCAAGAAAGAACCAGTTGTTAGAAGTATAGCTTTTCACTAACTGCAAAGTGCTTCACTCGCAGAAAAGAGCAGTCGATTAGTTTTAAGCGCTAATCTCGGTTTGATGACGCTTTGTTTACTGAGAGACTTGTAACTACTTGTTCATCCACAACTGGATTATCACAAACAAAAAAAGAATTCTCAAAAATTAGAGGTCGACAAAATTAACTTATAAGAATATCGACTTCTTCTTTTAACCAAAACATAGTGAGCTTAAAAATCATGAGATTCAACAACAATTTGAAACCTCTTTATCTTTCAAAACAAATATGGGGGTACCATTTGTTACTGCTAATCAGCTTGCATTGAGTTACAGATACTTCACATAAAAAAAACTCCAAAAACTTTAATCGTCACTAAACGTGAAATAGAAGTTGTTTATTTCGGTACCGTACCAAACTCTACAATAGATAAACGTAACTTACCGATTCAGAGAAAAAAAGAACCAACCGGTATTAAATCACCCGTGTTTTCATTTCCACACCCAAACTATTTCGAAGTCACAAGAAACACGAAGATCCTACAGATAGACAACAATGAATTTTCAAAAGTAAGTTTGTAATCGCTATAGTTAGTTACCTTTGATAGATGTAGGATACGTTTACAATATGCTCTTATGAAGGGGAAAAAATAAAGTTAAAATATAAATTTCAAACAAAAAACAAACTGTGAGCAATACATCAGACGTATCTAGCGACTATTACTGATCTACCTGGTAGGTATTGAACCCAAACATTGTTTGTAACGTCTAAAAAATTAACTCTCACAAGTGAAGATACACTGCATAAAATACAGTAGCGACATCTACCGATCGGGTGGTGAGATTTAATCACTCACATGAGGTTTTGAGTTAACGTATGTACTCTAGACGATCAGTTTTCAACCTGTGGACTACGGTCTACAGGTACGTTCCAGAAGTATTTTGCAGCGGGTCACAGAACGTTTCGCTCTTCGCGATAGTAGTTTATTTTACAATAGTGAAGCGTTTTCCATTAATATCGAAAGAACTTCTGTTTCATTCAGTTTTACCTAATTTGTTCAAGGGAAGTAATTTACACAAAATCTTTTAACCAATGAGTTAGATGAACTGTCGCAGATTCGGAGTGTTAATGCTCGGTATATCGCAGCTGAATCAAACATACCTAATCGCTGGTCTAGATAGTAAGTTTATTTTTTGTAATAACGATGAAATTCTTTTACTTATTTTTTGCAGTGTCGTCGATATGTTCAGAGACGCGCCAGCCGGCGCATACTTGGTTATTGTTGAAGATCTTTTGGCGGATCCTCCCGCTGAACCGCGAAGGCAAGCAGTTCCAGCAGTTCAAGCAGTGCTGCAACCGCAACAAGCACCGGAGGGAGGGCCGCGCAACCCTTGCTTGATTTGCTTACACGAGGAAGCTATATATATTGCGTTATTTTGCTGTCACGTGTTAGCATGCGCGGGATGTGTGCAGGCGTTACGCGCCAACGGAATCGGTCGTTGCCCCATTTGCCGGGAACCGGCTATATATTTTTTGCGTATCTATTTTGTGTGATCCGAATTTTAATTTTACCGTTCCTTTTTTTTTGTTTTTGTTTTTAAATACAACGACTGTATTTACAAGTGTTAAATGAAAGAAAATTAATCAAAGCGGAATCGAACTCTAACCTTAAGTGCTAAACCACCTTTTCTACCGAGCTCGATGCGTATATGACGTCACCGGATATACGTGAATGTAGTTAAGTGAGTAATCACGAGATCGAAATTATCTTATCACCAGAGCATGTAACCGTTCAAGCGTGACAAATCTTCAGCAAGCGAGTAGTTACGTGACCTTTGCACCAGTCGAAAAAAAAAAAACATCAGCAGTTTTAACACAACAAAAAAAAACTTCAAACAAGAATATTCACTCACCTCCCCAATGAAATCGATTCACGCTTCAGTAACTTGTGCTCTAACGCTGTAGCTCAAACTAACCATCCAGTAAAGATGTTTCAGATCTTCTCTTGAATAGCAAATAATCCAATATCTTGCATTAACCACAAAAAACGTGATTTTGGTATATTTATTTAAAATTCTTTTCTATGTTAACGATTATTTAAGTTACAGAAAAAAAAAAAAAAACAACTCTGCAACACGTTTCAAATATTCACTAATCCATACAAATAGATATCTTAGTTACATTTTTTTGGATACGTGTTTTAACCTCCAACGTTCTGTAATCGCTATTCTAGTCGCAAAAGTAATTTCACAGACTTACTTCAAACTTTTCACTATTCCGTTACCATTATTGTAGTTGCGAAAAGGTTTAGTAAACTTATTTTAAACGCTTTGCTGAACTCTTTGCTAACTCTCATTCTAGTTTGAGGAAGTAGACTTCGTAAACTATTCTTCCAATCTAAATCTCACATTAGTAAAGTTTTAGTCACGCTCGCTCTCGGTTTTACGAACCGCCATCTTTAAGTCGTGCCACGTGTTGGAAACAGACGCAGCTTTCTAAAAGCGAAGAGCACTCTGTTGTTCGTAAATTGAAGAACCGCGCCAGAAATCGCTACTTAAACGCTGCAAACTACCTTTTTAAGTAGATGCAAAGGTCGATTTCTTCAGTTGTAAAAGTACTATGGCGTTGAAATTAACTTCCCCCGCCTCGTTTTTAGTTTGTGGCCCAAGTTGCTGTGGAAAAACGCACTGGGTGTTTCGCTTTATTGAAAACCGTAATGAGATATTCACAGAAAAAATCGAAAAAGTTTTATATTTTTATGACACCTATCAAAAAAAATTCGACAACTACTTGAACGATATTGAATTTATTCAAGGAATCCCGTCTCTCGAAATATTGAAACTCGCTGATCGATGTTTACTAGTTCTCGATGATTTAATGCATTACCCCCAAGATTTAATTACTAAAATCTTTACTGTGTACGCTCACCATTTCAATTTTTCAGTAATATTCACAGCACAGAATCTTTTTAATAAAAACATCCGCGAAATATCGTTGAATTCACATTTTGTGGTTTTATTTAAAAACTGTCGCGATGCGACCCAAATCCAACACTTTTTAAGACAAGCTTTCCCACATAAAAGTAAAGTTGTGTATGACGCTTATAAAAACGCCGTCGCCACGCCAAGAGGTTATTTGATGCTAGACTTCAGACCAGACACTGACGACTCCCAGCGAATAAGAACAAACGTATTTCCAAACGAAGTGAACTACATCTATCAGTAGTTCTCTACCCATGGATCGCTTGAAAAGAAACGCTTCTACTATCAAGCTTTTGTATGGCGCAAATCCTTCTTTGCGCAAAGCTGTTGTGGAGAAGTCCAAAGATGACTTAATTCGTTGCCTTTGCGACGTCTCGTTTAACATCCTGAAAGGGACCGCACCGATTTCACGACAGCATAAAAAGCGACTCACTAAACACAAGTCGTCATTACGTAAACTGATCGATCGCAAGCTACCTCTAAAGAAGAAAAGAAAGATTATTCAAAGTGGAGGTTTTTTGTCTGCGTTGATCGGTGCTGCGATACCACTATTGAGTAGTTTGTTTGGACTAGCAAAATAAGGAAATTAGTGGTGTTGGAACCGCAAGTTTATGAAAAGTTGAAGGAAGGTGTCGGGCGAGTGGAGACACCTATTTTAAACAACCTTGACCAAGAAATGCAGGCGATATTAAATTCACAGCGACCGGCGCATGAGAAATTACGGCTTTACGACGCCGCGTTGCGAAAATCGGAGCAGTTTGAAAAAAAGACTGTAGACGTTACATCGCAAGCTGTGGAAGATCGAATATTATCAGACTTCGATCGACAGATGCAAGATGTTTTGAATTCTCAAAAATCGCCTCACGAAAAAATAATGCTATATAACGATATCTTGCGGAAATCCGGCGTATATGAAAAAAAGCGACGCGCTAGACGTGTGCAGAAAAAGGATAAATTAGCGAAAAAAGAGATATTAAAACATTTCAAAAAGTCCAAGAGCAAAAAGGTGAAACAGATTTTGAGTGGGATTGAAAATCAGAAAAATATTACCTGGAACGACGCCGGAAACTTAGTTCTTGACGATCGAGCGATTCCTTCTAGCGATATCACAGAACTGTTACGCTCAGCTGTAGTCAAAAAAGAACCTACCATACCAGGTTGGTCGAAGTTTGACAAAACGCTCCCATGGACAAGTTTTTGAGTTATTACGATGAAAAAAAACCCGGAGCGTTTTCTGGCGCAACGGCGTTTCGGAGAACCACGCAGAATCCTAAGGTTAAAAATTGGCTTTCAACTCAAGACACTTATACTCTTCACAAACCGGTTCGAAGACGTTTTCCAAGAAGAAAAATTGTTGTAGCTGGTCCGAAACAACAATTTCAAGCAGACTTGATCGATTTTAGTTATTTGCAGAAATACAACGGCGGTTTTAAATTTATTCTTGTCGTGATTGATGTATTTTCAAAATACGTTTATGTGGAATGTATGAAAAATAAAACTTCTCAGAGTGTGATAACAGCGTTTTCTAAAATATTGAAACGAAGCGGTTATTTTTCTTCCTTACAAACTGATTTAGGAACAGAGTTTACGAATAAAGCGTTTCAAAGCTGGCTCAAAGATCACAATATTCATTTTTTTCACACCTACAATCGTGAAATTAAAGCTAGTATTGTTGAACGCTTTATTCGTACTATCAAAGAAAAACTATTTAGATATTTTACGTACTCTAGTAAGCGGAAATACGTCGACGTAATTCAAAAATTAGTGCACGCCTACAACCACTCCTTCCACCGCTCAATTCAATGCTCGCCAGCAGAGGTCAGTCCTTCTAATCAAGAGTCGGTATGGCTCACGTTATACGGCGATCAGCAGCCTAAAAACCCTAAATTCAGTGTTGGGACAAGAGTAAGGTTGTCTGTGATTCGCGGGCAATTTACCAAAGCTCATACTCAAGGTTGGACTCAGGAGGAGTTTGAGATTGCTGAGGCGTTTACTGGCGATCCGCCCTACTACAAAATAAGAGATTTGAGGGGTGAGGATGTGAAGGGAAGTTTTTACGAACCCGAACTTCAGAAAGCGGTTAAAAGCGATAACATTTACAAAGTTGAGTCCATTCTTAAAAAACGAAAACGTAATAAAGGTCACGAGTATTTTGTGAAATGGTTGGGATACCCAGACTCGTTTAATTGCTGGGTACGTGAGCGAGATCTTGTGCGTTATGCCTAATCTATCGTCGGCTGTAAGCGATTTAGCTCTGTTTATTTGCCAGATTGCTGCTGTCTACGTAGTGATCGCTTTTAGTCTATACAACTTGACACAAGGTGTGGAAAATAAGGAGCTCTGGGTGAGCTTACTATCAAGTGGTGTGGGTTATCTTTTACCAGCTCCCATATTGACAAAAAAACATGTTTCTAATTCTTCCTAGCAACGCCTCGATGTCTGTCTTTCCTGAGAATAAGACTTCGGACTTTAAAGTACACTTATCGAAGTCTGTGACTCTGGAAGGTTCTTGGGAATGCGGTTTAGCTGAGATACAGTACCCGAGATCCTGGTACACAATGTCGCGATCTTTGGAGCATTGGGTGCAATGCAAGCAGGATAACATAGATATAATAGTATTCTTACCGCTAGGATACTACCAAAATCCTCGCGATGTAATCGATCAGCTAAATCGTGAGATGGAAAAACATTTCACAGCTGCAGCAGACGCGAAAATGAGAGATCCTACATCGGGGTTGACGACACTCCCGCGATTGAGGACATATTTACACTTCAATCCTTATTCTCAAGTAGCGTCGTTGGAAATTCAAAAACCTCAGCTCCAAAATATGAGAGTTGCATTATCTTTCCCATTAGCACGCATGTTAGGCTTCGACACGACGGTTTACAGACGACCGGGGTTCCATGTAGCTTCAAGGGTTGCAAATTTAAACAACATCAATGCTATATTCGTTTACCTCGACGTAATTCAATCGCAAATTGTTGGTGATACACTTGCACCTCTTCTAGACGTTGTCGCTGTCCAAGGCGAACCTGGAGACTTGGTCTGCAGAAGATTTGATAAACCGCATTACAAACCTATTTTGAGAAAACATTTTTCCGATATCGACATTTCTTTACGCGACGATCAAGGCGATCCTATTCGGTTTGAAAAAGGTAAAGTTATCGTGACTCTACATTTGAGAAGAGCGAAACTACCTCTTTAAATTCAATACCGTACCGTCGCTGCGCTCATTCACACACAACAATATGCGTGCGACATACTGTTGCGATTCCAAGGCGTACGAACGCTACTACTTGACGCAAGTTGGAAACGGTGGTCCGTATTTCAGCGGGGCACCGTTTCAAAGGGGTTATGGTTTAGGAAGTATTTTTGGAAGTATAGCGAAGTCGATTATGCCGTTGATCAAGTCAGGGGCGAAAGCGGTCGGGAAGCAAGCGTTGAAGGGTGGTCTTGGTTTTGCCTCGGACGTTCTAGCAGGGAAAGATGCGAAACAAGCTGCTGTCGATCGTGCTCGGTCTGCTGGGTCGACACTTTTACGACAGGCTGCGAAGCGTAAACGTAAACCTACATCACGAGTTCAAAAGAAGCGACGCAAACGTTCCAGCGACATATTTAGTTAGGATGTCGTCCTTGATACATCCCAATTCTTCCGAGTCAGTTTCCAGTCAATTGGATCTGTTTTCAGTGCCCCCAACTCAAACTAGTTTGGAGGATGGATTTTTTACGGAGTACAGACCCTTGTCCGTGTTAACTTCACAGGGACCAGTGGAGTTTTGTATTGCTGCTGAGAGTTCGCACTACATCGATCTAGCTAACACCTTTCTGTACGTTAGAGCGTCAGTGACACAAGCGAACGGTGCTGCGCTTGAGGAAAATTCCGAAATCGCTCCAGAGTGTAATTTTTTGCACACGTTGTGGTCTCAGTGCGATTTGTATTTGAACGATACGTTGGTGACTCAGTCAGGAAACAATTACCCTTATCGCTCTTATTTAGAGACACTACTTTCTTTTGGGAAAGACGCGAAAGACTCTCAACTGTCGTCTGTTTTATGGTATCAAAACACCGCTGGTGTTTTCAACACACGCGGTGCAAATAACGCCGGTTATACTACAAGAAAAGCCTTAGCCGCACAAAGTCATGAGATCGATATGTTGGGTCGTTTACATCTAGACATGAGTTTCCAGTCTAGATACCTCCTCAACGGAATAGAAATTAAATACAAGTTGATAAGATCGAAGGATAGTTTTTGTTTGCATGGAAACGCCAACCAAGCTGAAAACAAAGTCTCGTTGAAAGAGGTCTCTTTATTCTGTCGAAAAGTGAAACCGAATCCGTCAATTCAATTAGCGCACGTCAAAGCTCTACAACACGGTACCGCAAAATATCCTCTGAGACGTGTAGAAGTAAAAACGTTTACTATCCCACAAGGAAATCGATCTTTTTCAAAGGAAAGTCTGTTTTTGGGTCAACTACCCACCCGTCTCGTGGTCGGATTTGTCGACAACGATGCATACAATGGAAACGTTGCAAAATCACCTTTCAATTTCATGAACTACGATATTAATTTTGTGTGTATTTATCGTGATGGAACTCAGATTCCTTCCTCACCCCTCCAACCGGATTTTGAGAACAACAAATATATTCGCAGCTATTTGAGACTATTTTCGCAGACCTCCCAATATTTCACCGACACAGGTCTCGCTTTGTCCAGGTCTGATTTCGGTGGTGGATACACGCTGTTCGCTTTTGATTTAACTCCTCAGCTAAATTCGAGCGATCCAACTTTCGAGTTAATAAAGAGTGGTAATATTAGATTGGAGGTTCATTTCGCCGATGCGACACCTCGCACGTTGACCGCTGTTGTACTGGCTGAGCATGATAATCTTTTACAGATCGATAAAGATCGCCACGTGGCTTTTGATTACACAGCATGAACACAGTTCAAATTCAACGTTTATTGAATAAAGACCCGTTTGCTAAATCTATTTTCAAAAAAGTTTGTGCCAAGAACCAATTGCAACGTGTCGATTATCCCTCTGCTTACGTTATTAACTCACACCCTAGCTCTAAACCAGGGGAGCATTGGATTGCTGTTTATTTCGATAAATATGGGAAGGGGGAGTATTTCGATAGTTACGGTCTACCGCCTAGTGTGAACAGTTTTACAACTTTCATGGAACGTAACTCCAAAACGTGGGTCTACAATGATAAAACAGTGCAAAGTTTGTTTTCTACCACATGTGGTCACTATTGTGTGTATTTTATTTTGTATCGTTGTCGTGGTTACAGTATGCGTCATATCGTTTCTCGTTTCTCATCTAACCTGACTGAAAACGATCGTAAAGTCGACTTATTTATTCGTACACTCTCACTGATGTAAATACTTTCTTGCTTGTGTTACATTTTCTTTGCTTATTTAAATTAAGCACACGTAAAACGTTTTTTCGCTTGTGTTTTATTACAATACATTCACAAAGAGAACAAACGCTTGATTTTTATTCTATGTACAGGATCAAGACAGTACTCAATCAATTTAGCACATAAAGCAATTCGTCGGCGAAAACGTTGACGATTTCGGGCAACAAGCGCCCAATCGCTCTGTCGAGCTTCGCGACAGGCAGCAGATTCAGACAGTACGCGAACGGTTACAAACTCAGAAAAACGTACACGTTTCATTACATATAGTCCTCCAAATTTTGAGCTGATGTTTGTGTAAGTTCAGGGTTTGTAGAAGAGTCAGTTTCGGTCAATCTTCGCTTCTTCGGTGTAGTGACGTCGTGCTCCTCCAAAAGATTCAGAAAAGTCTCCAGCTGCTTATGGTCGATTGTGGGGAGGTGACAGTCGTCGTCGTTTTGAATCGCCAAGGTGAGGTAGTTGTTCAGCATGTAGAAAATGAATCGTCTTGGCGATGGGATGTTTTCCACTTTAAATCGTAGTTGAAACCCGTCAGCGAGAACTTCTTTTTTAATCGCTTCTGCGTTTTCCTGAATATTGCAACGAGTATCGTCGAAGTTTGTTGCCCAGAAAACAAGAATAACATAGTCTTTTGTATCGCTTTTCGGTCGGAATAATAAGTAGGGTTTAGTTTCCATAACCATTTGCACTACGCGTGAAAGTTGTTCTGTGGAGAACATAAACTTCCCTTTTCTGACTGAGACCACAGCCTTTCTCAGCAGAGTTGAAGTAGGGACCGGGAATCCAGAGTCTGCGATAGCTTGAAACTGTTGTCTGATTTGTCTCGCTAAATCTTCCATCGTTCTGGCGCGTTCAATTAATTCTTCCTGCTGGAACAAAGTTTCGTAGCAGCTTGTAAACGGTGGAATATAGTCTGGGAGTCTCACGTTTTCTGCCTCCAAATATAGTTCGTCTGCTTTGTTGGTGAAAGACTGCATGATTTCGAGTCTTTCACTTGCTGCCGTTTTTATAGGTAACAAAGAGAAAAAAGCGATTGCGCCACAGCATGGGAAAAAATCTATTGCTGTTCTTGGTGCCGTTGCGCCATAGTCGGGTGTAATTAGAGGGTGAGTTGATTTTAGGTTCATGACGTAATTGTTCGGACTTATACTCGATACGAGCGAATTTTTTCTTTGATGAATTCGCCACATATCGTACACAGCTGCGATTTTCTAGAACAGCAGAAACATTCGGTGATGTGAGCGCATGGAAGGTATACCATACACCTTTCCTCCTTCTTACATTTCATACACTTTACCTCGTCCAATATTTCTTTTGCCCGTTTCATAGTCAATTTCGGTTTAAAAATAACATCAGGTTCCTCCATAAGTTTCAGCATAAAATCGTAAAAGGTGTTAAAGTTTTCGCCATGATCTGTAAATCTTTTCGTTAGAACTCGGGTTATTTTTTGATCTTGAAATCCTAGAAGTTTCGCCATTTCTACGTTTCTCCCCAACAACATTTCTCTGTCGACTTTTTCTTTCACATCCTCACCTCCTCTAGGATCGATTAAGGGCGGGAACAGCGGTTGCTGTTTTGCAGGTGTTTTGTTTTTAACTAGTTTTTGCAGACCTTGAAGTTTGTTTTCTGGTGGTGGATTGGGTACGGCTGGACGTTTCAAACCAGTAAACCCTTTCACGATGTCTTTGACAAAGTCCACGCCTTTATTTTTGAGCAAATATTCGCAGAGAGGGAACCATTTCGCATGTTCTATCCACGGGTCGTCAAAACGATCCCAGTTCTTTAAACCACCGTTGCAGTACCAACATTTCACCTTATCACCTTCGCCAAGATAGTAAAACCCAGCGTCCGCTAGTAATGCTGTATCAGCTTCAATTCGGTGACTGGGCCAATACTCGGTAAACGACTGATGACGGTCGATAATTCTACGCATGTGTGGGTTGATCGCATGCTTGCATTGGAACAGGGAAGAAGTTGGTGGTGCTACATCACCACCAGTAACTGCAGCTGAATCACAAGCATCCGCCATGTTTCTTTTGTTCTGGTAGAATGAAAACGTGACTCCTGGTCCTTTTTTTTTATAGCCGATGAACCCACGCCATAGGTCAGTGTTGATGTGGTTGCACCACCGCGTTTTAGACAGGTTCAGACGTGTCAAGGTTGCGCGATCGAGATATAATAATACCATACTGTTGCGCCACTGTCTCCATAGAACAGTTCTATCACGCTACCATTACGTCATTGCTATTATTATCGCGCTCACGTTTATGACGACATCGTCGCTACGCTGTATATCTGTAACAAGGAAATAATTCCATCGCGTTGAACATTCTAAAACGAATACGCTCTCGTAGGGACTTTCCCTGGTGAATTACCACCGCTTGCGTATAAATCTTCCAGTTTTACTTCGTTCAAGAGACATTACACATAAACAAAAGGTCTTTGATTTACCTTAGTTGAGTGTGTTAGAGTCTTACCATTCAGGAACATGGTTCGGTTCCCAGGTAGATCTCACAACTTTAAGAAATCTTACAAATTTTATACTAAAGCGTTGGTTAGCTCTTGGTTCGAACCTTAGGTAAAACACTCTTCTACTCTTGACTAAGTTCTAGGTTCGATTCTTAGGGTTACCAACCTAGGGTTAGACTCTACCTAGTTCGATTCTTAGGGTTACTAACATACAGTTAGAGCTTACGATCTTGCGAATATTCACAACCTAAGCAACCCCAATTGGGTAATTGAGGTTGCTCATTTGAGGTTGCCCAACCCCAACCTCATTTGGGCAACCTCAATTGCGCCCTTTTGGAGCATATAATACTACTCACCGCGCT
>CAWYPQ010000239.1:0-63738 GCA_963965965.1 Trididemnum nubilum | reverse complement strand
GGAATTTCTCGTCGAACTTAGACTCACGCCAGTAGTATAAAATGGTCGAAAACGTGTACGTTTGGGGGATGGGGGATTGGGGGGTTTGGGGGATGGGAAGTTTGGGGGATTGGAGGTTTGGGGGATTGGTGCTTTGGGGGATTGCGTCCCCCAAACGTGATGTTGTCTAAACGTAGTTGATCTTGCCTGAGTATCGAACCACCGCAGGTGCCTGGTTTCAAGTATAAAGATCTTTAGTGTCTTACCTGAGAATCGAACCACCGCAGGTGGATTGCTTGGTTTCAAATCTAAAGTAGTAGCAGGTTAAAAGTGAATAACCCAAGGTCTATTCTTAACTCTAAGTGTAGTTATAAGAATGGAAACTTAGTGTTGACCTGAAGAGTATCTGAGTACCGAACCACCGCAGGTGGTTTGTCAAATCACCGCAGGTGCCTGGTTTCAAGTGTAAAAGAGCGTCTTACCTGAGAATCGAACCACCGCAGGTGGTTTGCCTGGGAACTGGCTATGGTTCAAGTCTCAAGTGTTGTTTAGTAACTAGTTAAAGTATAAGCAAATAACCTGAGAATCGAAACTTAGTGTTGACCTGAAGAGTAACTGAGTATCAAACCACCTGCGGTGGTTTGCCTGGGAATTGTTTCAAGTCTAAAGCTTGAAGAGTGCTCGAGTACCGAACCACCGCAGGTGGTTTGTCAAGCCACCGCAGGTGCCTGGCTTCAAAGTAGCTGGTTAAAAGTGAAAATATCGGCAGTTTCTAAGATGTTCTAGTTAATGCTATGAAGTCTATTTTGTACGAACTTCGTGTAACTTGAAACGTTTCCTGTCGCGCTGCAGTTGAATTTCCGCTGCCGTGTCAAAATCGTGACAGCGGTTATCTAAGGTTTAGCTGTGAACCACTATCTTTTTGTTAATTTTTTCGAATATGGAGCGAGCATGGCGCAATACAACTTGTTTAATTCTGATGATGTCAGGGTTGTTTTGTTACTTTTTTTTTTTTTTTCGAATATGGAGCGAGCGTGGCGCAATAGAACTTGTGTTTTAAATTCCAACCCAAATAGTAATTACCAACGCAATAGTAGGATTCGCCTGAAAGTCGAATGCAAATAATCTTCAAAGCTACTTGTAGTTTAACGTTTTTTCTAAGTTCGAATCAAAATATCCTTAACATTTCATCTTGCCTAAGATTCAAACCCAGAGCTAAATCTCTTTTGCTTAAAACCCAAGTGTCTTTTTTTACCTTGTCCAAGATTCGAAATTCTCAAAGAGATCTACCTCACACTTTTCCGCTTTAACTCGGTTGGTATTTTAAGTTATCTGATGGTATGCAATCTACGAAAACTGTCTTTTGTTATTTTCCCAAAGACGATACCCAAACCTAGGCGCAAATTTTTCACACAGTTGCTTGAAAAGAGCTTAGTGATCTCTGGCTAGTTTCAAAGTATGTTACAAACATAGGTTATTCTTGAAAATCTCACCAAAACTCACATGCATTTTCATCTTTGACGTACCTGAGGTTTGAACCACTGCAAGGTGTTTTTTCAATGGAAAATCTAAGGTTCAATAATTCAACGAATGTCTTGTGCAAGAGTCGAACCCAGATATTAAATTATCAACGAGATTAGAGCGTGGTTCACCTGAAACTCGGTTTTCCGAAAAAAAATTTATAGATTACTGGTATTTCAATTTAGGGTTTGACCCGAGTACCAACGAAGTTGCTTTATTTTGGAAATTTTAAAGTTTTATAAACCGCATAGCTTTTATTATATTTAAGACTTCTTTTCAGCAAAAAGTTTATATTGCGTCTGTCTGGAAGGTATAGCTTGCAAGCGAAATATAAAACACAAGGGACGTTACGTGTTTCCTTGACACTTGTATAACGTAAAATTAAATCTACTCGACCGAGATTGAAAGTTTAAATCGCGGCAGAATAACTTGAATTTTACCGGTGTTATTGTACCTTGAAGTGTTGGATTTCACCTCAAAGAAGTAAAGTTGTATTTGACCAACGTCACCTCATTACATTCGTCCAGCATTTCATCCCAAAATCTATCGAGAATAAAAACTTCCATAATCGCGGACTTGTTCAGTTTTACAGGGTTTAATGCATTGCAGATACCTTCAATTTTCACCCCGAACCGTAAATCTTTTTTTACCCAAGATTCAAAACCTGCATCACACTAAGCGTTTTTTTATTCGCACTCTTAACTAGTATGTAAATTCACCTGCAGTCACACATTTTTCATATTCTATCATCATGGGTGATTGCTGTGACTCCGTTGCATTACCCGTTAGTTCTACTACCTCAAGCAAAAATCCGAAGTTTCAATGTTTATTCCCCAGAAACGGGCATCTGAAAAAGTACGCTGACCGATTGGAAACTTTTACCGAATCGATCAATTGGCCAGGTGCACGAATTAAAGCGACCTGTCGTGAATTTGCTGACGCTGGTTTTTATTACCTCGGTGATCGAGATAGAGTCAAGTGTTTTTACTGCAACGGTGGTTTAAAAAATTGGGAACCGACTGATGACCCTTTTCAGGAACACGCAAAATGGTATCCGTTGTGTGAATACATTTTAAAAAAGAGAGGAGTTGAATTTGTCAAAAACGAAGTTAAAAAATACCGTGATTTGAAACGTCCGATTATAACAAATCCCGCTTCAGTTCAACTCGTTGGTGATTTGATGAAATATCTGAAACCTCAACCAGAACTTCAGACTTCTCCGGCTTTTACTAATTCCAGAAAATTGAAAATGTGGCAATCAATAAACAATGAAATGGATCATGGAGAAAATGTGAGAATTCTGAAAACGCTAGGATTTGGGGAGGCGAAAATCAGACGCATTTTAACTCAAAGATATGAAGAACACGACAATAATTTTTATAACTTTGAAGATTTTCTTCAAGCTTTGTTGGATGCCCCTGAAGATCAACAAATGACTCTGGCAGAAGCAAGAAAAATTGTGGAAGAAGAAGGAAAATGTAAAAGATGCAAGAAAGAAGAAAGAGATGTGGTCTTTAAACCGTGTAAACATTTGGGTGTTTGTTTTCGATGTAGCGAATTTCTCACTCGATGTAACATCTGTGACGTAAAAATCGATAAAAAAGTGAGAGTCTATCGATCATAAATTACACCATCAATACTCAAACACGTTAACTGTCATGACCTATTCGTTCTAAGTTCACTATGATGTTTTAATTGTGAAATTCAGAAAAAAAAGCAGAAATTCAACAGGAGGTGGTAGTAGACAGCTATTAGCTATGTTTCAAAATGGAAAACCTAACCTCGACGTTGTTTTTTGTATCTTCTCAACAACTACAAATCGCTGGTTATTAAAATGATGAAACTTGACATCTAACTCCCCTAGGTCACAAGCAACTTTTGTGACTGTTTATCCGCTGTGCGAAACCGACGAACAACAACTGGCGTGGCAAAGCGAATGAAACGCTGAAAAAAACGCTACCGAAAATCTAACCGTTTTTTATTCAAAGTTGTGTTTTGTTTGCAGTGTTTTTATTGTAATAAATCAACATTGGTATATTTTTTGTGTTGAACAAGACGAAAAGGCGAGTTTTTTATTATTTCCATTCACTCGACGAATCCCAAATTTGCGACATAAGTCTATTTTCAAGCGTGCATAATTATAGGTAACTTGCTTCTCACACGTCTGGATTTCAAATAGAGGTTTTTTCGGTAATTATTAAAAACAACACCTTAAGAAAGTACTTCATGTTTTTAATAAAACTATTATTTCAAACAAACAAAAAAATTGCAAAACTCGGAATCATTTTTCATAAAACTATTCTATGAATACAAGAAAATCATTAAAAATTTACAATGTTGGGTACACTTTTAAGGTTCAGACAGTATTCAAAACAAATAAGCACAACAATGTTGAATATTTTGATCAAATCATCCTGATACAAACAAGAAAAATTAATTAACTTTCAGGCAAGAGTTTCGATTACTTACGTTACAATTTTCACTCAAGGCAAAGAAATTACCAGGAAGGAAGAGATTTTCGTAAACTTATTCCTTTGAAAACAATATTACGTTATAAAAAAATAAAAAAAAAAACAAACAAGATTTTAGATATCGAGCGAGATTCATTTCAAGGTAAAATTATTGTTTTAAACAAAGAAATCGTAAGACCTCAACTATTTTTCACAAAAAAGTATCTCTGTATAAACAAGATTATTTGAAACTTGTAAGGTTTTAAGTAAGTTTTCGATGTTTAGATAGAATTTTTATTCAAGGCAAAAAAAATTGTGAGGATTTTGTACTTTTGACCTACTTTTTCTGCGAAATCAAGCCAATGGTTGAAAATTTTACAATATTGGGTAAGTTTTTTAAGGCAAAGCAATTTTCAAGATGAAGAAACGTAAGACTGTTTTTAAATTCCTTTAGGTAAACAAAAAATACTCCAAAAAAAGTTAAAATTTTAAGTAAGTAGCCGATGTTCGAGATAAAATTACTTTCCAAGTCCAAGAAATTGTAAGACCTTGAATGTTTTTTGATCAAACTATTCCTATGTAAACAAGGAACTTAAAAAATTTGAGATTTTAGACAAACGCTTTTGTTTTTTACGCTACCGTTTTCGCTCAAGACAGAGAAATTGTTAGGTTTTAAGATAGTTTATTGAATTGATCCCTATAAATCAATATAACGCGACTACAAAACCAAAATTTTAGAGAAATATTAATTAAAAGTTATCGAATGATATTCATTATTAGGGTGGAATTATTGTTTTAAACAAAGAAAGCGTAACACTTCAATTATTTTTTTAGCTAAACTAATCCTAAACAAGACTAATCAAAAAACTAGTAAGATTTTATTCAATACAAAGAAATTGTATGACTTTGAGATATCTTGAAACAAAATTAACTCTGTGCAAACAAGAAAATCGCTAAAATATTTTAATTAGGAAATTTTTGATTCAAAGTACAAAAAACTACGTTTCAAGTAAATTTATAACCGAGTTCACGAAAAGAGGTTTAATTTTGAACGATTTTCCAGAATAATTATAAAAAATAAGGTTTTCAAACAAGAATTTTAATTCAAGCTAAATAAATGTTGAAGATAATTTACAAAATTATCCCCATATTCCAAAAAAAAAAAAATTTTAGGTAAATTTTCGCTTTCTAAATAAAACTCAAGAAAATGCAAGTCTTTCAACGTCTTTGACCAAACAGTTCTCATGAAAACAAAAATACGGTTAAAATTTTTTCTATGTTAGGTAAGTTTTTTAAGTAAAAGTAATAATCAAGATAAAGAAACCCAAGATCTCGATCAAAGTATTGCAACACAAAGAAAAAAGTTAATAACTAGTTCAAGTTTTGGGTGAGTTTTTCGATTTATTTACGTTCCAAGTTCCATTCAAGTCAACTAATTCGTAAGGTTTTAAGATATTTTGACGAACTTACCCCAATAAAACAAGACCAAGTAATAAAAAAACACAAGTTCTTAGAAAAATTTTGATTAAAAGTTGTCAAATAATATTCGTTTTAAGGTTGAATTGTCGTTTTAATCAAAGAAATTGTACGATTTTGCGATATTTATGCAAAAACATCTTGATACGAACAAGGAAATTGCTAAAACTGGCGTAAATTTTATAACTCGAGACGATAAGACAAGATTTAATGTCGAATGACACCAAAAAAATAGCGAAAGATCTTGTTTTAACTCAAGATAGAGTGTAGTTGAATAAAATTTTACGGTATTTTAGTAAAAAAATCAGCGAAAAACTAAAAAAATTGTTAAAAAGTTTAATAGATGCTAGGTAAACGTTTTAATTTCAAAGTACAAAAAAGATCGTTTTTACTTAAACTTTCAATTTAAAAAGACGAAATGTAAGATTTTTTACAAAACTATTGCTTCGACAACAAAAAAATTGAGGTTTATTGACTAAAATTAATACACATTCCCTATTTTGGTTAAATTTTATGGCGTTTTAGTAAAAAAATCAGTGTAAAACCAAAAAATTGTTAAAAAGTTTAAGATGTTAGGTAAACGTTTTAGTTTCAAAGTAGAAAAAAAGATTATTTTTACTGAAATTTTCAATTTAAAATGACAAAGCGTAATATTTTTTACAAAATTATTGCTACGACAACAAAAAAGTCGAAGTTTATTGACTAAAATTAATAAACATTCCCTATTTTGGTTAAATTTTATGGCGTTTTAGTAAAAAAATTAGTGTAAAACTAAAAAATTGTTAAAAAGTTTCAAATGTTAGGTAAACTTTTTTGTGTCAGAATAGAAAAAAGATTATTTTTACTAAAATTTTCAATTTAAATGATGAAACGTAAAATTTGTAGAAAATTATCGCTACGAAAACCAAAAAGTTAGACTTTTTTGATTAAAAATAATGAACATTATCGTTTTTAGTTAAGTGATTTGCTAGACATTTTAATGGTTTAGAATATTTTCTACCAAATGTTGGTAAAAATATAAGAGCCTAAGAAAATTGCTTGGTTAAAAAATTGTTAAAAATCACCGTTTCCAAGGAAAAAATTCAATTTGAAACAAACAAAGCAAAACAATTTAATGTGTTTTTACAACAAGACTTGCATCAAACCACGAAAATCGATAAAAGATTAATATGTTAAACAAGTTTAATGATGTTTATGGTAAAAACTTCATTTAAGACAAAGGAATCACACGATTTTAAGATATTTTTGACAAAATTATCCTTCACAAATGCAAGAAAGTTAATCAAAGGTTGCGATTTATTAGAATGTTTTTGTTTAAAGTAGAAAAAATAGCTGCTTTTTACGTTAAAATTGTTAATCAAGTCTCAGAAACTTGAATTAAAACAATAACAACAATAATTAACGCTTCAGATTTTGCATATTTGTGTGTCTAACGTCTGAAATATCGATACTTTGAAACTTACAGAAGGATCTACATGTTGCTTTTTAATATCTTTGAACTTCGACTTTGTTTAACAACGCAAAAAATCAAATTGGAACAACTCGTTTTTCAGGTTCGTATTAACCGCACTCGTCTGCACCTATCTAATCAAACCAACACAGAGCACCTTTTTGGGAGTTTTATTTCCAAGTATTTTATCAGGCTGGTCCACCACAACAGGTATTGACTACTTGATCCAAATGGGAAATAAACGTAAAGAGACTTTCCCAGGGACACAACGACGCATTATTACTGGTTAGAGAATCGAACACAGTCAGCAGCCTTTCCCAACGCTCAACCACTGCCTATCGCCACCGCTCTTTTCAGGTCAAAGCATATTATGACTGTAGTTTTCTAAGTTTTAAATGCTTGAGATCTAAAATTTGGCAACGTATAATTCGCAATAAAAATCCGTTCTCGCATTTCTTCGCATTTTGAGTCGTGTTTAGACAATATTGCTGTCGGACGTGTAATTTTTTGTGTCGCAACCATAGTCGCGTAATGTTTTTTCCCAAGTCGAAGCTATATGACTGTACTTTTCGAGGCTTTTATGAATTCTTTTACCGCTTTGATTTGTAAGTTTTTTCTTCGAAACATTAGTTTTTAGAATAAGGTTTGTTGTTTGTCTTGTAGATATCAGAATCTAAAGTCTAATATACATTGTTCATAAGATTTCAAAAAATTTGATGCTGTACAACTAAATGTTCAAAACAATTTGTAAACGCTATGTGATAAACTTTTCTTTAGACCCGAACATCTGATCGAACAGCTTTCAAAACGCCCAAGATTTTTTAACGTTTAAGATTACATCAAGTACCAAGAAATTACAGATTTTGTTTACTTTTTCCAAAGTACTGAAAAAATGTTATGATCGAAAAAAAACGTTATGATGAAAAAATGTCATTTTGAGACATTTTTAATTGAGTCATGATCAAAAACGTCCGGGACAAGGTCGTAAGTCGTGTATAAAATTAATAAATTAAAATTGTTGAAATTAAAATTATTGAAATTAATTTTTTTGAATTGAAAAGTGTTAAAATTAATAAATTAATTAAATTAAAATTATTGAAATTAATTTTTTTGAATTGAAAAGTGTTAAAATTAATAAATTAATTAAATTAAAATTATTGAAATTAATTTTTTGAATTGAAAAGTGTTAAAATTAATAAATTAATTAAATTAAAATTATTGAAATTAATTTTTTTGAATTGAAGAGTGTTAAAATTAATAAATTAATTAAATTAAAATTATTGAAATTAATTTTTTTGAATTGAAAATTGTTCAAATTAAATTATTTAAATAAAATTATTCAATTAATTTTATACACGACTTACGACCTTGTCCCGGACGTTTTTGATCATGACTCAATTAAAAATGTCTCAAAATGACATTTTTTCATCATAACGTTTTTTTTCGATCATAACATTTTTTCAGTACTTTGGAAAAAGTAAACAAAATCTGTAATTTCTTGGTACTTGATGTAATCTTAAACGTTAAAAAATCTTGGGCGTTTTGAAAGCTGTTCGATCAGATGTTCGGGTCTAAAGAAAAGTTTATCACATAGCGTTTACAAATTGTTTTGAACATTTAGTTGTACAGCATCAAATTTTTTGAAATCTTATGAACAATGTATATTAGACTTTAGATTCTGATATCTACAAGACAAACAACAAACCTTATTCTAAAAACTAATGTTTCGAAGAAAAAACTTACAAATCAAAGCGGTAAAAGAATTCATAAAAGCCTCGAAAAGTACAGTCATATAGCTTCGACTTGGGAAAAAACATTACGCGACTATGGTTGCGACACAAAAAATTACACGTCCGACAGCAATATTGTCTAAACACGACTCAAAATGCGAAGAAATGCGAGAACGGATTTTTATTGCGAATTATACGTTGCCAAATTTTAGATCTCAAGCATTTAAAACTTAGAAAACTACAGTCATAATATGCTTTGACCTGAAAAGAGCGGTGGCGATAGGCAGTGGTTGAGCGTTGGGAAAGGCTGCTGACTGTGTTCGATTCTCTAACCAGTAATAATGCGTCGTTGTGTCCCTGGGAAAGTCTCTTTACGTTTATTTCCCATTTGGATCAAGTAGTCAATACCTGTTGTAGTGGACCAGCCTGATAAAATACTTGGAAATAAAACTCCCAAAAAGGTGCTCTGTGTTGGTTTGATTAGATAGGTGCAGACGAGTGCCTGGTTAATACGAACCTGAAAAACGAGTTGTTCCAATTTGATTTTTTGCGTTGTTAAACAAAGTCGAAGTTCAAAGATATTAAAAAGCAACACGTAGATCCTTCTGTAAGTTTCAAAGTATCGATATTTCAGACGTTAGACACACAAATATGCAAAATCTGAAGAGTTAATTATTGTTGTTATTGTTTCAATTCAAGTTTCTGAGACTTGATTAACAATTTTAACGTAAAAAGCAGCTATTTTTTCTACTTTAAACAAAAACATTCTAATAAATCGCAACCTTTGATTAACTTTCTTGCATTTGTGAAGGATAATTTTGTCAAAAATATCTTAAAATCGTGTGATTCCTTTGTCTTAAATGAAGTTTTTACCATAAACATCATTAAACTTGTTTAACATATTAATCTTTTATCGATTTTCGTGGTTTGATGCAAGTCTTGTTGTAAAAACACATTAAATTGTTTTGCTTTGTTTGTTTCAAATTGAATTTTTTCCTTGGAAACGGTGATTTTTAACAATTTTTTAACCAAGCAATTTTCTTAGGCTCTTATATTTTTACCAACATTTGGTAGAAAATATTCTAAACCATTAAAATGTCTAGCAAATCACTTAACTAAAAACGATAATGTTCATTATTTTTAATCAAAAAAGTCTAACTTTTTGGTTTTCGTAGCGATAATTTTCTACAAATTTTACGTTTCGTCATTTAAATTGAAAATTTTAGCAAAAATAATCTTTTTTCTATTCTGACACAAAAAAAGTTTACCTAACATTTGAAACTTTTTAACAATTTTTTAGTTTCACACTAATTTTTTTTACTAAAATGCCATAAAATTTAACCAAAATAGGGAATGTTTATTAATTTTAGTCAATAAACTTCGACTTTTTTGTTGTCGTAACAATAATTTTGTAAAAAATATAACGCTTTGTCATTTTAAATTGAAAATTTCTGTAAAAACGATCTTTTTTGTACTTTGAAATTAAAACGTTTACCTAACATCTTAAACTTTTTAACAATTTTTTGGTTTTACACTGATTTTTTTACTAAAATGCCATAAAATTTAACCAAAATAGGGAATGTGTATTAATTTTAGTCAATAAACTTCGACTTTTTTGTTGTCGAAGCCATAGTTTTGTAAAAAATCTTACATTTCGTCTTTTTAAATTGAAAGTTTAAGTAAAAATGATCTTTTTTGTACTTTGAAATTAAAACGTTTACCTAACATCTTAAACTTTTTAACAATTTTTTTAGTTTTTCGCTGATTTTTTTACTAAAATACCGTAGAATTTTATTCAACTACACTCTATCTTGAGTTAAAACAAGATCTTTCGCTATTTTTTTGGTGTCATTCGACATTAAATCTTGTCTTATCGTCTCGAGTTATAAAATTTACGCCAGTTTTAGCAATTTCCTTGTTCGTATCAAGATGTTTTTGCATAAATATCGCAAAATCGTACAATTTCTTTGATTAAAACGACAATTCAACCTTAAAACGAATATTATTTGACAACTTTTAATCAAAATTTTTCTAAGAACTTGTGTTTTTTTATTACTTGGTCTTGTTTTATTGGGGTAAGTTCGTCAAAATATCTTAAAACCTTACGAATTAGTTGACTTGAATGGAACTTGGAACGTAAATAAATCGAAAAACTCACCCAAAACTTGAACTAGTTATTAACTTTTTTCTTTGTGTTGCAATACTTTGATCGAGATCTTGGGTTTCTTTATCTTGATTATTACTTTTACTTAAAAAACTTACCTAACATAGAAAAAATTTTAACCGTATTTTTGTTTTCATGAGAACTGTTTGGTCAAAGACGTTGAAAGACTTGCATTTTCTTGAGTTTTATTTAGAAAGCGAAAATTTACCTAAAATTTTTTTGGAATATGGGGATAATTTTGTAAATTATCTTCAACATTTATTTAGCTTAAATTAAAATTCTTGTTTGAAAACCTTATTTTTTATAATTATTCTGGAAAATCGTTCAAAATTAATCCTCTTTTCGTGATCTCGGTTACAAATTTACTTGAAACGTAGTTTTTTGTACTTTGAATCAAAAATTTCCTAATTAAAATATTTTAGCGATTTTCTTGTTTGCACAGAGTTAATTTTGTTTCAAGATATCTCAAAGTCATACAATTTCTTTGTATTGAATAAAATCTTACTAGTTTTTTGATTAGTCTTGTTTAGGGTTAGTTTAGCTAAAAAAATAATTGAAGTGTTACGCTTTCTTTGTTTAAAACAATAATTCTACCCTAATAATGAATATCATTCGATAACTTTTAATTAATATTTCTCTAAAATTTTGGCTTCGTAGTCGCGTTATATTGATTTATAGGGATCAATTCAATAAACTATCTTAAAACCTAACAATTTCTCTGTCTTGAGCGAAAACGGTAGCGTAAAAAACAAAAGCGTTTGTCTAAAATCTCAAATTTTTTAAGTTCCTTGTTTACATAGGAATAGTTTGATCAAAAAACATTCAAGGTCTTACAATTTCTTGGACTTGGAAAGTAATTTTATCTCAAACATCGGCTACTTACATAAAATTTTAACTTTTTTTGAAGTATTTTTTGTTTACCTAAAGGAATTTAAAAACAGTCTTACGTTTCTTCATCTTGAAAATTGCTTTGCCTTAAAAAACTTACCCAATATTGTAAAATTTTCAACCATTGGCTTGATTTCGCAGAAAAAGTAGGTCAAAAGTACAAAATCCTCACAATTTTTTTACCTTGAATAAAAATTCTATCTAAACATCGAAAACTTACTTAAAACCTTACAAGTTTCAAATAATCTTGTTTATACAGAGATACTTTTTTGTGAAAAATAGTTGAGGTCTTACGATTTCTTTGTTTAAAACAGTAATTTTACCTTGAAATGAATATCACTCGATATCTAAAATCTTGTTTTTTTTATAACGTAATATTGTTTTCAAAGGAATAAGTTTACGAAAATCTCTTCCTTCCTGGTAATTTCTTTGCCTTGAGTGAAAATTGTAACGTAAGTAATCGAAACTCTTGCCTGAAAGTTAATTAATTTTAATTTTCTTGTTTGCATCAGGATGATTTGATCAAAATATTCAAAATTGTTCTGCTTATTTGTTTTGAATACTGTCTGCACCTTAAAAGTGTACCCAACATTGTAAATTTTTAATGATTTTCTTGTATTCATAGAATAGTTTTATGAAAAATGATTCCAAGTTTTGCAATTTTTTTTGTTTGTTTGTTTGAAATAATAGTTTTATTAAAAGCATGAAGTACTTTCTTAAGGTGTTGTTTTTAATAATTACCGAAAAAAACTCTATTTGAAATCCAGACGTGTGAGAAGCAAGTTACCTATAATTACGCAACTCTTGAAAATAGACTTATGTCGCAAATTTGGGATTCGTCGAGTGAATGGAAATAATAAAAAACTCGCCTTTTCGTCTTGTTCAACACAAAAAATATACCAATGTTGATTTATTACAATAAAAACACTGCAAACAAAACACAACTTTGAATAAAAAACGGTTAGATTTTCGGTAGCGTTTTTTTCAGCGTTTCATTCGCTTTGCCGCGCCAGTCGTTGTTCGTCGGTTTCGCACAGCGGATAAACAGTCACAAAAGTTGCTTGTGACCTTGGGTAGTTAGATGTCAAGTTTCATCATTTTAATAACCAGCGATTTGTAGTTGTTGAGAAGATACAAAAAACAACGTCGAGGTTAGGTTTTCCATTTTGAAACATAGCTAATAACTGTCTACTACCACCTCCTGTTGAATTTCTGCTTTTTTTCTGAATTTCACAGTTACAACATCATAGTGAACTTAGAACGAATAGGTCATGACAGTTAACGTGTTGGAGTATTGATGGTGTAATTTATGATCGATAGACTCTCACTTTTTTATCGATTTTTACGTCACAGATGTTACATCGAGTGAGAAATTCGCTACATCGAAAACAAACACCCAAATGTTTACACGGTTTAAAGACCACATCTCTTTCTTCTTTCTTGCATCTTTTACATTTTCCTTCTTCTTCCACAATTTTTCTTGCTTCTGCCAGAGTCATTTGTTGATCTTCAGGGGCATCCAACAACGCTTGAAGAAAATCTTCAAAGTTATAAAAATTATTGTCGTGTTCTTCATATCTTTGAGTTAAAATGCGTCTGATTTTCGCCTTTCCAAATCCTAGCGTTTTCAGAATTCTCACATTTTCTCCATGATCCATTTCATTGTTTATTGATTGCCACATTTTCAATTTTCTGGAATTAGTAAAAGCCGGAGAAGTCTGAAGTTCTGGTTGAGGTTTCAGATATTTCATCAAATCACCAACGAGTTGAACTGAAGCGGGATTTGTTATAATCGGACGTTTCAAATCACGGTATTTTTTAACTTCGTTTTTGACAAATTCAACTCCTCTCTTTTTTAAAATGTATTCACACAACGGATACCATTTTGCGTGTTCCTGAAAAGGGTCATCAGTCGGTTCCCAATTTTTTAAACCACCGTTGCAGTAAAAACACTTGACTCTATCTCGATCACCGAGGTAATAAAAACCAGTGTCAGCAAATTCACGACAGGTCGCTTTAATTCGTGCACCTGGCCAATTGATCGATTCGGTAAAAGTTTCCAATCGGTCAGCGTACTTTTTCAGATGCCTGTTTTTGGGGAATAAACATTGAAACTTCGGATTTTTGCTTGAGGTAGTAGAACTAACGGGTAGTGCAACGGAGTCACAGCAATCACCCATGATGATAGAATATGAAAAATGTGTGACTGCAGGTGAAGTTACGTACTAGTTAAGAGTGCGAATAAAAAAACGCTTAGTGTGATGCAGGTTTTAAATCTTGGGTAAAAAAAGATTTACGGTTCGGGGTGAAAATTGAAGGTATCTGCAATGCATTAAACCCTGTAAAACTGAACACGTCCGCGATTATGGAAGTTTTTATTCTCGATAGATTTTGGGATGAAATGCTGGACGAATGTAATGAGGTGATTTTGGTCAAATACAACTTTACTTCTTTGAGGTGAAATCCAACACTTCAAGGTACAATAACACCGGTAAAATTCAAGTTATTCTGCCGCGATTTAAACTTTCAATCTCGGTCGAGTAGATTTAATTTTACGTTATACAAGTGTCAAGGAAACACGTAACGTCCCTTGTGTTTTATATTTCGCTTGCAAGCTATACCTTCCAGACAGACGCAATATAAACTTTTTGCTGAAAAGAAGTCTTAAATATAATAAAAGCTATGCGGTTTATAAAACTTTAAAATTTCCAAAATAAAGCGACTTCGTTGGTACTCGGGTCAAACCCTAAATTGAAATACCAGTAATCTATAAATTTTTTTTTTTCTGAAAACTGAGTTTCAGGTGAACCACGCTCTAATCTCGTTGATAATTTAATATCTGGGTTCGACTCTTGCACAAGACATTCGTTGAATTATTGAACTGTAGATTTTCCTTTGAAAAAACACCTTGCAGTGGTTCAAACCTCAGGTACGTCAAAGATGAAAATGCTTGTGAGTTTTGGTGAGATTTTCAAGAATAACCTATGTTTGTAACATACTTTGAAACTAGCCAAAGATCACTAAGCTCTTTTCAAGCAACTGTGTGAAAACTTTGCGCCTAGGTTTGGGTATCGTCTTTGGGAAAATAACAAAAGACAGTTTTCGTAGATTGCATACCATCAGATAACTTAAAATACCAACCGAGTTGAAGCGGAAAAGTGTGAGGTAGATCTCTTTGAGAATTTCGAATTTTGGAAAAGGCAAAAAAAGACACTTGGGTTTTAAGCAAAAGAGATTTAGCTCTGGGTTTGAATCTTAGGCAAGATGAAATGTTAAGGATATTTGGATTCGAACTTAGAAAAAATGTTAAAATACAAGTAGCTTTGAAGATTATTTGCATTCGACTTTCAAGCGAGTCCTACTATTGCGTTGGTAATTACTATTTGGGTTGGAATTTACAACATATGTTCTATTGCGCCATGCTCGCTCCATATTCGAAGAAAAATTAACAAACTAACCCTGACATCATCGGAATTAAACAAGTTGTATTGCGCCATGCTCGCTCCATATTCGAAAAAATTAACAAAAAGGTAGCGATTCACAGCTAAACCTTAGATAACCGCTGTCACGATTTTGACACGGCAGCGGAAATTCAACTGCAGCGCGACAGGAAACGTTTCAAGTTACACGAAGTTCGTACAAAATAGACTTCATAGCATTAACTAGAACATCTTAGAAACTACCGATATTTTTACTTTTAACTGACTACTTTGAAGCAAGCCACCTGCGGTGGCTTGACAAACCACCTGCGGTGGTTCGGTACTCGAGCAAGACACTAAGAGTCTTTAGACTTGAAGCCAGACACCTGCGGTGGTTCGATACTCAGGCAGGACCAAGTTTCAAACAATTAGCTAGGGTTAAGAGTACCACAATCCCGCATTGAAACAATGTAGGATTAAATCCCGCATTTCGAAAATCCCGCATTTCGAAAATCCCGCATTTGGATAATCCCACATCCCGCAAATCCCCCCATCCCGCAATCCCGCAATCCCGCAAAGCCCCCCATCCCGCAAACCACACGAAATCTTTCATCTTATACTACTAGCAGATCCATTTTTTTGTGACAATGTTAATAATAATATCACGCTTTAGATAATCCTCTCATCGTAATTTTTTTAAGCATTACTGTGACTTTTCGATACTAATACTATTGTTAAAAGTTTACAAAAAAGATGTCAGAAAGACGTATGTTACAGAATGACCCGTAACTTGATGTTGAATATGTCCTGGACGGAACGTCTAGGTCTTCACCGCTCCGACTCTACTAAACAATTTCTCAACAAAAAGAACTGAATCAAAATTTATTGAGTTAAGTTAAAATAAAACCCACGCGGCAAAAATTAACTAAAAGTTACCCGGAAAAATAAAAATTCAACAGAAAAACCGCGAAGTCTTTTCTTGCAAAAAAATACGTCCAACCGCCAGACAACTAAAATTCAAATGAGCAAAACAGGTGATACCGTGCTGAAGTAATTAGCAACCGTGCAAAAGCGTGAAAAACTAATTATTAAAGCTGCGCGAAAACGACGCTAAGTAAAGTATACACGAGCTGCAGGCAAACGCTTTTTTTGGTTGCTGCAAAACTAAGAACTATAAATGTGCGTTCGAGGCCCAACTGAAACATATACAAAAAATAAACTAGCTCGGTGCGATAACATAAGCGGCCCCTTGAAACAGAATCTTGCAGAAGTTTCAACAAAATATAAACACAGTAAAAGCACCGAGAAAGAAAACTTCCAAAATACGAAAAATTGTGAATGGTCCCATAATACTGAAATTAAAAACAACCAAATGATAAACACAATCTGGCGGAAAGAGGAACAGCAGTAAAATTAAAACAGAATAAACAGTTTTTATTACGGCGTTACATTAATATGCTGGCAAGTATGACCGATAAAATAACGGTACTACATACGCAAATAAAACAACACGATAAAAACACACTACACAGGAGCGATTTTTGAAAGTCCCAAAGGTCATACTCTATCTTGCCAGGGTCCCCAACCGTGTCCTTAGCCAGGACAGCCACAGTAGCCAGGCGAATAGTTTCTTTGCCCCTACGTATGTGTGGATGAAGGGAGTGGATCCGTCCCAAACGGTAAGCACCCCTGTAAGTTACGTCTTCCACATCTCCCACAAGAACCAGTTGTCCCACAGTTAAGTTTTTCTGTACGACCCTCCATTTGTTTCGTCCCTGTAAAGAGGGAAGGTAGGACTGCATCCACCCAGCCAAAAACGATGGGCCAAGGTGGAATTGTACAAATAATCCCTGCGAAGATCCCCTGTGTCATGGCACTCACCCATGGGCGTGTTCGGTGCCAGCTCTTGCCCCAAAAAGGACGAGGGAGAAATAGGAGTCAAGTCATTAGGTTGATCGCTTAACGTGGTTAAAGGACAGTCGTTTACTATACGCACCGCATCTGAGAAAAAAGTTTGCAACTCAATGAGAAAAGGCAGGCGTCGTGTGTTGTACAAAACACGATGTAGAGCCTTTTTTTGAATAATTTAACCATGCTCTCTCAGCTACCTCCTTGGCTGGGCCCGTAGGGAGGGATCGTACGCCAAATAATGTTCGATTTACGCATGACATTATGAAACTCCGTAGAACTGAGTAATTTAGGCAATCGATCGGAAGCGGCGCAGAAGGTAGAAGCGTTATCTGAATAAATCGTATCAGCCGCTCCCCACAAATAAGTAAATCTAGTAAATGCCAGAAGAAAACTGTTTAGGTCGAGACTAGTTACCAGTTCGACGTGAATACCGCGAGTACACATGCAAACAAATAACAAGCCCCATGCTTTACATTCATTACGGTTTTGTCTGAAACGAACAGGGTCCAAATAATCCAATCCGCAATATTTAAACGGTTTGTTGCATGCAGTAGAGATGGTGCGGATAACAAAAAATGCATCCGCATGCTGTGCTGCGTCCGCAAACTTTGTCCGCATGCTGCACCGCACCGCATTCAAACACAACTAAGTTCACGCTGCACCGTGCCGCACCGCAAGGTAAATATCCTTTAAATTTCCACTAACATCAGAAAAAAATTAGCTCTCTAGCTTATGACATACAAAAAATTGATATTAGGGGTATTATTTTGGAGAGTTTTCAAAAGAGTCGCTCTCTCAAACCATGTCAAAATATTTGTTTTTTAAACATCTGCCGGTATAAAAAAAAGTAATGCCCTAGCTTGAGCCGTTCAAAAAAACAATTTTTGGGGAGTCCATTTGGGGGCCCCTGGGGGGGGGGTGGTACCTCCATACTATGTCAAACTATTTGTTGCTTAAATATCTACCAATAAGAACAAAAAACTATCACCCTAGCTTGAGTAATTAAAAAAATTAGTTTTTTAGGGCCCCATTTTGGGGGGGTTCTGGGGAGAAGCCTCAAAAAAATTCAGGAGACAAAATTGCATTTGCAGCCCAACAAATTTACACAAAAATTAGATATTGATGTTGTGTGATTTAGGAGAAGAAGAGTGCACAAAATTTAGAAAGCAAAAAATGAAAAAAGAAAAAAACTCAAAGTGGCTAAAAGTGTAGGTAGAGATGAAAGAGTATCTTACAGTATATATCCACGTGAAATATTTTTTGCCGTACTTAAACCGTTTTTTTATAAGACCGCTTTTTACACCAAACTTTTGAAGTAGTTTTCGGGTCCTAAACCTGAAGTTACAGGACTCATTGCCTTGAAATTTGGCACACACAAATAACTTATGAATCTCAAACTGCTGTCAAAATTTCATGAAGCTAGACCAAACCATTATCGAGTTATAAGTTAAAGTCTGAAACTTCCCACTCGTTAACTTTGAAAATGGCCGAGTAAAAACTAAAAAACACGCGACGTAAGATCAGTCGTTTCAATTATAGGCTTTCAGTTTTAATCTGCCTTGTGTGTGCTTCCTCTCAGTTTTTCTGCACCATGTTTTGGCAATCAAAAACAATCTACCAGTCTACCTGATGATTTCCTGCAACTACTGTACGGTACCGGTACTAATCTTGAACCAGTAGCTTAAATAATGAAATATAAGTTATTAATATCACGTGCTCTGCATGCTGTCACAAGCTACTACACTTGTATGAAACTACCCTATGTATTAATACCTTTGCCGTTTACATGTGTGTTGGATTGTGGAATAAAGTTTGCTACTACGTAACGGTAGGCTATTTTGTCTTTGGAAATTTGTGTAGCCTAGTCTTCGTACTCTACTGCATACAGACATAGGTGGGCACAAGTCCGTTAATCGTTAATCCGTTAATAACGAAGCTAACTTTTTCATCAACCCGTCAATTCGTTAAAAAGTCTTTTTATGTTAACGGACTAAATTAACTTCTGTTAAGTTCTGTTAACGGACTAAATTAACTTCCGTTAAGTTCTGTTAACTTCTGTTAAAGTTTTTACAGTTAATATCTTGCTCCATTCATTCATCGTGCTGGTACAAACCAGTTTGCACTGGTAACACTTGTTGCGTATTAGCACGAGTTTTATAGAAGAAAGCGAAGAAAGGAGCTCTTTTTTGTGGCAAATAATAAGCTGCAGCCACATAGGTTTATCAATTATTGCTGTTCGCAATTTCCAAAAATTTTCCGATCGCAGCTTCGTTAGCGCATTTAAACTTACCTTTATCTTAAATTTAGATTAGACTGTAAAATAAAACTTCCAAAACACAAAAAGACCACCATAGCAATAAATATTTCCTTACAATCAGCTAAACAGCATCAATACGTGTTCTAGAAGCCAGTGACAAAAAGAAATGTAAACTACACACAAAAATATTAACGAATTAACGGACTTCATTAACTTCTGTTATTTAAAGCTGGAAATAACGGATTAACGTTAACGGAGGAGTGAAGTTTGTTAACGAACTAGTGGTTAACGAAGCTAACGTTTTGCATTAACTTGCCCACCTATGCATACCGACATAGGTCTACCAGATCTGAGATAGGCTCCAGACATAGAACCGAAAGTCTAATTCTTGATGCCATGACCTGTTGACGAATAGGCTACACTGAACTAACTCTTTCACTCTGAAATGCAAGCGCATGTGTAGTAAAAACTGTTGTCTAGCCTTGGGCTTGTACCAATACCATAGGCCTACTGCGTACAAAGAAGGTGTGTAGGTAGGCTTTGTTTTGTGCCTCTACTCTGATGATTGTTTCCCACAAATCTGTTTCTTCTACATTTGTCTTCCTTTGTTTCATCTTCTCACCGACAGGGGTGCGGGGGGGGATGGGAGATATATTCCCCCAATAATTTGACTGTATCCCCCCAATAATTTGAGTATAGTCTGCATCTGCATCCCCCCAATAATTTGACTTTGGTGAGCATTTGAGCGCAGGTCTCCACTAGAATTTGGGAAACAAAGTTTTCCTTCTTTTGATGAAGACCTTTTTTTTGCTCTTCACTTAATTTGCTCACCTGAAAAAAATCGTGGTCGAGGTTCATCCCCCAAAGTTGAAAATAGGGCAAAATTGGGGTAAAATTGCAAGTTATCCCCCCAATGCTCAACGAAGATCGGCACCCCTGCTCACCCAACGTCCTAAACCTTTCCTAGTCTAGCCTACCAAAACCAAAATCTTTTTGTTGGTGTCAAAAAAAAACACGTTCAGACGATCAAAACTAAGTTTCTTGTAGCCAAAATAGCCGATTCTAGGATGCTCCGAATTCTGAAAAAATAAACTTGAACTGAAGACACCTTTTCCTGTTTTAGTAGCATGCATTGTCTTCAATTTATGTAATAGTTACATCCAGACTAACCATCGTTGTTCATAAAGAGGAAATCACCAACAATAATTGTAAAAAAAATGTAAAAAAATTTTTGTACGCGGCGCTGCGCTGATGCTGTGACGTAATGCAGATTTTAGTTGCCACGCTGCGCGGCGCGGTGCACCAACAACAGCGCGCGGCCGCGTACGCTGCGCTGTTGCCATCTCTAGCATGCAGTAAGCCTGCAAGCAGGCAAATCCGCCATTAATTGTCTTATCGGTTTTGCTTTATAAAGACAGCAGCTAGCACACTCCGCAATATAATGCTTAACGCTCGAAACTCCGTGGATTAGCCAGAAGCGCTGGCGGGTTTTCATGAGCGTATAGGAAGGGCCTGCATGCCCTGCGTTGTTATGTGCGTCAAGGCATGCCCCCCAGGTAAGATTATAGGGTACTTTGCATCGATAGGAAGCTCAGCATTTTCCAAACGCCCATCGACGCGAAAGAGGGAGTCTAATCCAATGCAAGGCCGTAAATTTTTTAGCGTTTTAAGTTCATTAATCCGTCTTGTACTCTTCGGGTCGCAACGCTTTTCATTAAGACGTCGCAAAATAGCGTCAAAATCATTAGGCGTGACCTTACGCAGCGAGTCGACAGCGGTCCCGAAGCAACGCCTTTGAACATATTTCACAGTCATGATAAGGGCGTGATCTAAATACACAGCGTTTAAATCCGGTTTTTGAAAATTTATCTTTTTAAATCTTGCTACGACAAACTCCACAAAAGCCATGAGATAAGCAATACGTTTTTTCAACGCGTACAGATCCCATGACGTGGCAATGAACTGATCCAACCCTCAATCGCCATCCCCTTCCACAGATAAACTACTTACAACACTCACACAAACAACAGTGCTCGATTCGGAGGTTTGAACGTCAACCCGTTCCTGCAACAGGCAACCAGGTCCCTTCAACCACAAACGAACCGAGTCAGGATTCCTGCAAGCAGCACTACGAGTACCAACATCGGCCGGATTCTGCGTGGTATGGATATAGTTCCACGCCTACGTGGGAAGCCACCCGAACTATCTTATCCACTCGACGTTTCACAAAGCGAGTGAGATGCAGATGCGCATTAGTTATCCAGCCAAGGACCACTCGGGAGTCTGTCCAAAAATGTAAAGAGCAATTAAGATGACACAAAGACTCCTTAGCTTGTAACATCAAATCGCTGCACAATTTCGCAGCTTCAAGTTTCTTTCAAGAAATTATCCAATTTGCCTGTTGTTTCAAAACCACTCTAGATTTTCCTAGAATAAAACTTACTGAAGGACCAAACATCGAAGATAAATTACACAAGACAAGGCCGAATCAGAAGCGTCACAAAAACCATGCAATTGAAACTTAGCTGCAGCAAAACCAAACTCAACATCAGGTAAATAATTTCGAGGTACAGAAAAATCATTTATTAGGCTCAAAGTAGCTAACCACTTTTTCCAGGAATCTAGAATGTCGACAGAGAGAGTCTCGTCCCACTCAACACCCGATGTAGCTACCTTTTGCAAAATTAATTTACCCCAAAGCAGGTAAGGTGAGGCCATACCTAGAGGATCAAACTGGCTAGCAAGTTGAGTAGACATTTCTCGTCTGGTAGTAGCGTTACGAAACTCTTTGATATTAACACGAAATTTATCATTCTTAGGATCCCAGGTTAAGCCCAGTGTCTTAGAATCGGGCAAGAAATCAGAACCAAGATCAACCTCACTAACATCTGTCGCCAAATCACATTGAGGCATATAAGACAAAATTTCTTTAGCATGACAGTTAGCCACCCATTTTCGTAGTTTGAAACCACGACTACTGAAAAGTTCTAGTTCTTCTTTTAAAATCAGAATAAGATTTTCTAACTAATTGTTAGTAAGCAACACGTCAGCCATGTAACGGTTATGTTCCACAGCTTTCAAAGTTAACGAAGAAGCATTAACAGGGTTTTCCTCAACCAAACGCTTAATAGCAAGTAAAGCAACAAATGGACTGGAGTTTATCCTCCAGACGTGTCTTGTAAAACGGTAAGCTTGGACATCACCAGTTTTTACATCATTATCTTTAAACCAAATCAACCGAAAAAAGTCTCGCTGACTGGGAGGGATTTGAACTTGGAAAAAACATTTACTTAAATCGGCCACGCTAGCAAATTTACCAAGACGAAACCGAGTCAAAACTTCAACCAGATCATTCAATAAATTTTCACCAGCGAACACAGCTTGATTTAACGACATACCGTGGACTGCAGCCGCACCATCGTATGCCACTCTAGGTTTAGCCGACTTTGTTACAAAAAAGGGTAAATACCACGTAGGTTTAACACAAGATGACAAATCCTCAATAGGTTCAATCCATTTCTCGCAAATCAGCTCAAAAAAGGTGTCAACAAGTGTTTGTTGCAGCTGAGAATTACGCAACGCGATTTTACGCAGTGACAAGGTTCTATTTAAAGGCGGGTTCACACAGAAGCCGTCAACGTCAACGTTACCGTTCCGTCGCAGTTACGTCTAACGTCAAGGTGTTCACACAGAAAATTTTAGCGGTGACGGAAGTGATTTTCTTGATTTCATCCGTCTTACGTTGAGTTAAAATAATTTTAACTTTACGTAAGTAACGTAAGCGATTTCGAGCATTTTTTTGGTGGTTGGGGCAAACTTTGAGCCACAAAAACTGAAAATCTTGAAAAAATAATTGGTTTTTGTTGAAAAGTAGCTTTCAGCAGGCAATGTTAAGTGCTTAGAGCTGTAGGCTATGTAGTAGGCTAGGTCTAGTCATGTACCGATACTTTGTAGTATAGGTATAGTGTACAGTAGCAGTGATACTGGTATCTAGCCTAGTGGTACTTCAGACTGGATTGCTTTTTTTTCTGCTTGGGAAAAGAAGAGAGAATGAGATATTGAAACTACCGGTAATTGGTACAGGGTAGGCATGTTAAATCTGAGATGGTTGTTAGCAGCCAGTTGAAAAAGCCAATTCAATTTGGCTTTCCTTGCTCTTGTTTTGGTACAATTAGGCCTATTGATGATACAGCGTCCAAAATGGTCAAAAGTGGCCACTTTATTTAAAGGCAGTGGCTATTTTGCTTCTAGAGGCAAAATAGCTCCATGTTATTTTGCAATTTGGAGGCAAAATAGTCCTAACAGCTATTTTGCTGCAAATGCCAAATTAACCCTAAGCCTCATGCTAACCCAAACCCTAACCCAAACAAAGGAAAAACACTATTTTCCTTTGTTTGGGTTAGGGTTTGAGTTAGGGCTAGGGTTGGGATTAGGGTTAGGATTAGAGTTAGACTTTGGGTTAGGGTTTGGGTTAGCATGAGGCTTAGGGTTAATTTGGCATTTGCAGCAAAATAGCTGTTAGGACTATTTTGCCTCCAAATTGCAAAATAACATGGGGCTATTTTGCCTCTAGAAGCAAAATAGCCACTGCCTTTAAATAAAGTGGCCACTTTTGACCATTTTGGACGCTGTATCATCAATAGGCCTAATCATGATCATATATCGTAGTGCACCGGTACTTTGTACCAGTACCGATACTATAAGTAATTTTGCAGAAACTGACTAAGGTTGATATATACTGGTATTGGAAATTGTACCAGTAGGCTACCTACGGTACTAATGACATATTGGCAAACAATACAAAACAAAGCAAGGAGGTTTTTTTTCACTCCAATTGCCCACTTTAAATACTATAAAACATAAATAACCATTATGAACTTTATTGATTTTATTTTCTATCCAATCTGCAGTTACAGTATTTTTTTTTTTTTAGTATGCTTAGAGTTAGAACAATTCTAATGTTGCCTTGCATTTTCTTTACATGTTGACTGTGAGTTTTGTGTATACACTGTACAAAGTGTACATATCTTTGCAACTCTTTGTTTTAATTTTGCATAAAATTTTTTATCATAGAAAGTAGCAGACTGAGAAAATCTAGAAGCTGCTTTTTTAACCTTAACTTGGTGAGGTGGCAGTAGACTTAGATGACCTTTCGGTCCTTCGCTGTCTCCTCACCAAGTGACTAAATATTGCTTTGACTCTGCAAGTTTGTGTGTTGGTTTTAAAGGAATTGCATATTTCGATGCTTTGGTGATAGACCTAGAGGAAGTTGCAGTTTTTTTCTTGTGATATGACGTCACTTGGTAAATAAACAAATATGATGATGATGATGATACTGGTCTGTGGTCATGATTATTGCCATGATGCATATAAATACTGACAAGTGATTGCTTAGCTACCAATACCATAGACTCTTAACTTTTGTTTATTTTTAGGAACTCATAAGCCTATCTATTTGTTGATTTAATAATAGTCAGGTAGAGGCTACTGGTAGTTGTTGTATCTGTATACTCTGCAGTTTGTTTTGTGTGAACGCTGAACAGTCACTGAAATGAAATTGTATGATGTTAGAATCATCTTGTATTCTAAGCAGTGGATCACTAGATGCCAAAAAAATAGCTGGTTTACTTACACAGTGTTGGTACAATGCACATACAAAGTTGGCTGTGGTTTTGAATTGCATTGAGCTTTATTTGTTTTAAGCTTAATGTGGTTTGGGGTTATAGCTACTTTAGAAAATCAGCGAACCAGTACCATACAATCAAATTGGAGTGGAGAAAACATACTGTACACTGGTACAGTACTGTACAAATCAAGAGTTGAGTAATGATAGTTTCCGTACAGTTCAATTGTCGCTACACTTCACGCATATGCTAGTACTGTACCAGTTTGTGATAGCCTACCAGTACAGTAGACCATCACTTCGCAATATAACAGATGCCGAATACGCGAGATCGATTTCTGTCAGTGCACACATACCTACGGAACATAGTGGTACTGAGCCTGGACCGTATGGGTTTGGGTTGGGTTTTTGTGCTGCTGCACTTATGATTCTGTATGTTCTAGTACTAGTAGTATGTCATATGACAGATAACAAGTGTATGATATCGGTTACCGAAACAATTCGCGATACGGTAGCGTACAAAAAAATAGACTTCTTTAAGCGTACACATACTGTAATAGCAATTTTCAATTTGATTGCGCGATAACGATTTCTGGTAATAAATGCGGTAATAAACTGCATGTGCTGCATTAGATATCTTTTTCCTCACTTTCTGACCTGCTAACTGTTGTTATCGATGTTAGTCAAAAATTGCAATCACATCAGATATTGAGAGTTGAAACATTTCAAAAAACTCAAACACTGATTTACCGCAATTTTGAGTATAAAAATTTCTTGTTCTGCAGGTTTTACCAGTACTTTTCAGTTTTTAAAGTAATTTCTGTCAGTACTTTCAGCTTTTTAAAGTCTTCTACTTCTTACATTACTCACTATTGCAGTAAGCCTACTGACTGACCAACCAAATCTGCCAAATTCAAATTCCACCTCAGTACGGTACCAACCTATATCTTATCTACAGATTATTTCTGAAAAACAAAATCTAGTGATTAGGCTATTTGAATTCATATCATATTGCTTACAGTAAATTTAAATTTAAGTTCTACACCACCTTAAAATTGTTCATGCAAATCTAATTTAGATGATATACAGGGTGGGCCATAAGTAGGTATACAGCCATCGCTCAAAAGTGCTTCAAATTTTTTTTCCATTACGGTTTTTACTTGATTTTAAGTCATATTACAGTTCCTAGTGCTGAGCAAGTAATGCAAAGTCTTTTGGAATGTGCTGCTTATTAGAAGTAGAAAGAAATTTAAAGTATTTATATTGTGATTGCTGTATACCTACTTTTGGCCCACCCTGTACTCTAAATGCAATTACTTACTAATCACTTTTTTACTTTTGCAAAATAGACTTAAAATCTGTGATCATATCAGTATTTGACTGTTAAAGAAATTTAATTATTTAATAGAAATTCAACAAATATGTAAGCTGTAACTTAACAAAAAATCTCAGCAGTTTTTTAACCCAGCAGCAGTACCATGAAAAAAATTACTTGAGCAGTACCACTGTACAACTAAGTAAAACTAAAGTTAAAACTCATCACTTGTTTCCACAATTATCACTGATACTTGATAAACGTTTGTTGATGATTTTGGCAAGCACTTCAAAACCAGCAAGTTAACCCCACAGGATAAAGTGCATTAAATAGCCTGCGCATATTATCAGTAGCTCTCAATTTAAGAATTGTTTGATGGTATAGTGATTACTGATTACAAAACCCAAACTTGATAGGCCTATTGGTTTATTAACAAAACTGCTATGCAAGCATTACAACCAGTTACAGGTTCTTCGTAATACGTAACAGTGACGGATCAGTGTGAACCTCTCACGTTCAGGTTACCGTCACCGCCAAATAACGGTAGAACGCTGAACGGTGACGAAACGGTGACGTAAACGTTGACGGCTTCTGTGTGAACCCGCCTTAAGGCGTTCTCGTAATTATAAGGCAACGTTTGAAGTTTTTTCAGTTTAAATGGCACCGGAATTTCGTATCTAGCGTCTTTCACCTGGATGTCAGATTCAATCAGTTCATGAGCAAGCTCATCATTCCTTGATGGCTGTACCATTTCGTCCTGAAGCTCATACTGACGAATTGACTGTTTTAACGCAACATTTTCTTCCCTTAGTTTAGCACATTCGCAGTTAGCATTTACCACCCAACCGACATTAATCCGCATAGCATACAAACAATTTGAAGAACCAAAGTGACCACACACTCTGCCCCCACTAGCAATGGGCCCCAGTCGCGCGAGGACATAATTTGGTTCCTCCGCATCCATGCCTTCGCGCTCTTCAAGGACAGTCAACAAGGATTTGTCTGACTGACCGATCAGAACATCAACACGTCTCCGATCCGGTACAACCGGAATATGAACTCCATCGAATTGTTCCAGCTTACTGGTGTCTACAGCATGTGGCAGAGTATGGGCATCGTACAAAAATTGAGCGACAACCAGCGCGTCCTTAATGTCGAACTCTTCGCCATTATAAAGAGATTGAAGTTTAAAGTTAGTGCGACCCTCAACAGGTACAGTTTTATCTGCAAGGATACGAATAGTTACCGAAGGTTCAGGAACGGTTTCCAAACCAAGTTCAGTTTTCAAGTTATCTGAAATTAGCGTCACTTGAGAGCCCGTGTCATGTTGGACGTAGACGAGAGACGACTTGCCCGAAGTAGGATTAACAATTTTAACAGCGCTTGTACGAAGCAGAATCACACACTCTTCCGAAGAGTTGGCTTTCAAACCAACTCTTTCATTACGTTCATTTTGAATAGTTTCATTTTTAGAGCCAGGTTGATCGCTGCCTGTATCCGCAGCCCCAGTGTTTCGAGAAATAAAGCATTCATGCAACGCGGTAGCGTGTTCATTTTGAGAGCGTGGTCCGCATGTACGACATTTGGTTGAGCGGAGACAATTACGCACGATGTGATCTACAACAGTGTTTCTCAACCTTTTGAGGTTCACGACCCCTTTTAAGAGTTCCATACAGCCAGCGACCACCTTTCTGCTCTACTTTTTGCGCAAATAAAAATAACCACAAAAAAACACTTTAAAGAATAATATTCAATTTCAAATTATTGCGCAATGTCACATTTGTTACTTTGCAACGGTTGACTTTGCAACCGCAACGCCAATTTTAGGGATTCGTGATTAAGTGTTCGATAAAGCAATCTCATATCACCTTGAATTTTTCGTGCTTTCGTTTTGATATGCACAAAAGCTGAAAAGCCGCTCACGCAGAGGTATGTTGTGGCAAATGGAAGTATTATTCGAAAAGCCAATCTTAATATTTGAGGGTTAGGGTGTACTTATTTGACATTTCAAAAAGTTTTACTTCTGAACCTTTCAAATACTTTCATTTAGTGCAAAATGATATGCATGAAATTTCAAACTTTTAAAATAAGGTTTAGAGGTGGCGCAAAGTTTTTTGAGTTAGGATGGGTATTTTTTAATTACTATGTAGGAATTATACCACCACTATGAACAGCAGAGTAGTATTGTTTTATTGTGATCTTACACGCATAACAATTAACATTAGTGATAATTAAAATTTTTTTAAAGATTACTAAAGAGCTACAGGGACGTATCGGTTACGATATACAATAGTTTTGTGTAGATTTCAATGTTTACATTAGGAGCGTCCAACTTTTTTCAGTCGCCGGTCAAATTTGCTGTTCCAAAAGTTTCGCGGGCCAAAATTTAGTCTTAGTTAATCTTCTTCTTCCCAAACTAAAGTCTTCCAATCGATTTCGTGGTGTTCTCAAAAACAAAAAAGGCTTTACTCAGATTTGGTCGATTTGTTCTGTCAAAAAGTAGGTGAAGACCAAAAAAAGGGTCTCCACTCGGATTTGATCGTTTTTTTCTGCCAAAATGTAGGTGAAGACCAAAACAAAACAAAAAAGGTCATTCCGATGGATTTTGTGGTATTATTCTAAGAGCAACTACATAACGTCAGCGCGGAAGCATCAATTAACCGACCAATGTAGAAACCTTCGGCGGGCCACTTGTGGCCAGCGGGCCGCGTGTTGGACGCCACATGTTTACATCATCAACCAGTTTTTCAAAAAGCAGCTTTTTTACCAAAAATGGCAAGTCTTTAGTGGTATCTTACAGAGGATTTAAATTTGCTTGGCCTGTTTGATCGTAGCGTAGGTTTGACTACAAAATGTGCATTGATGAAAGTTTCAGAGAATGTTGAAGAAGAAACATTCTCACAAACTTGTTTGGAAGTGACCCACACAAAAATCAAAACAATTGATGAGTGTGTCACCAAAAACAAGAGAAGGTTGATATGTCTGACCAACCAATTAAAAATTCTCCTCGGAGCTGTCAGCAAGGTCCTTAGTGGACGCCTCTCTTCCACCCCTAACTCATTGTTTCTTAGTAAGACCCAACTTCCCCTGTCGAAAATTACTTTGAAACACCATGCACTTTCATGCTTTGGACGTGCTCTGCCTCCTCCCACAATTACTTAATCTCAGCGCCCTTGGCTGAAAATCTGTGATCAGACGATTAAAGAAGAAATTCTCCTGATGATCATATTGCTTATCCAAAGAAAAAAACCTTGTATTCTTGCGCGAATCATTAATTATAGGTCCATCCAGAGGTGGCGAAACCCGGGGGAGGTGGGGGATATATCCCCCCAATAATTTGACTGTATACCTCCCAACAATTTGAGTATGGTCTTCATCAGCATCCCCAACAATAATTTGACTCTGGTGTGCAACTGAGCGCAGGTCTGTACTTGAATTCGGGGAAAAAAGTGTTCCATTTCCGGGGAAGACCTTTTCTTTTCTTTTTTTTTGGTCTTCACCTGAACTCGGGGAAAAAAAGTGATCTACATTTCTGGTGAAGCCATTTTTTTTTGGTCGTGACTAAATTTGATCACCTGAAAAAAGTCTTGGTCGAGTTTCATCCCCCCAATGTTGAAAATAGGGCAAAAATGAGGTAAAATTCTAATTATCCCCCCAATGCTCAACAAAGATTTGCACCACTGGGTCCATCAATCCCTTTTGGATTCCAATCAAGTTTACAGCATTATCGTCCATATCTAACTGCAGTGGCCCTCGCTCATCCCACTTTAAATACACCAAGTATTGATAACTCTCCCTCCTTCAGACTTGTATGTATGGGTCGATAAATCTATCCTTTCCCTCATTAGATGACTGGCACTGGAGTGTATGCTTTATAATCCACATGCAATATTCTCCACTCTTTTTCTCTGCTAAACCAATTGCCTCCAGTTTCACACCTGAAGCCCATTCCCTGGAGCACGACTTGTCTGGAGGAACAACACAAGACGACTTGCCACTTTCAGTAAGTCTTTTTAGGACTCCCAATCGGCTCTTACCCTACTTTCAAAGGCCCCCTTATATCTCTGGCCCAGACCCCTTTAAAATGTCTGGTTTCATGTTTCCTCACTTTTCCACAGTGCCACTTTAAACTTCCAATGGGTCCCCGGTCATGCTGGTATCCCTGGAAATAAGCATGCTGATTCTTTTTTCAAAACTGGAGCCTCCCTACCTACTGCAATGGTTCTTGTCCCTCTCCCCAACTAAAGCGAAAAACCGTTACACCCAGTATCACAAATGAAAACGTCACTTTTCCACATTCCCCTTCCCATCTCAACTGTCCCGGTCCTACAGTTTCCCCGTAGGAATTGGCCCTCTCATGCGCCATATCCATTGAGCTCTCCGCTTTCCCTTCCATGGTCAAAGCCATTTATCATTGCTGTAAGCCAGTGGCACGGAAAACTCTTCCTGCTGCGCCTGTGGACACCTTCTACATGACCTCAACCATCTCTTTCTTGATTGTCTTGCCTCTGAGCCTCTATGCAATTCTATCTTTGGCTCTGGTGTCTGTACCCTGGCGTGTGGCTAAATTGTTTGGTCCCTGCGAAGTTCGTTTGGTTCTCCATCTCCATCCCTCAAAAGGGGTTGGGTAGCACTACCCCTCTCAATCAAGCCATTTCAAAAATAAAAGCAATGCAGTATGCTTTAAAGGTTATTGAAAATAACCAGGCCAATGTTCCGAATATAAAGAAATCTACTCTTATGCAGCAATAACTTTTCTGTGAACATGAGTATTGTACTGATTAGAAAACTTCCTATAGCCTATGGGTGTAATGGTGTTTGTTAAGCCAACTTTGAGATCACTGCGCCACCTCTAAAAATCAAAATTTGCAACCAAACTTTGTTTGAGAAAGTATTTGATACAACGAAAACTTTTGTGAGTGTCAGACCCCCAAAAATGTGTACTGTATTTTAAAATTTGACCCCAAATAAGGGACACTCTATTGTGAGTAAAATTCGCGCATAGCACACCAGAACTGAGAGAGAGAGCCCTTTACTGAAAAACATCAAGTGCAAAGGAATCATGTCTAAGATAATAAAATTGGTCCTGTAATTCACCAAAAATATCACTAACATCCAAAGCAGTCGAGAACTGATTTCGTACAAATGCAGCTTCTTTTTCTTTAAGCTCAGGAAAATATTGTTTGAACACAGTTTCAAGAGATTGAAGGTGCTGGGTAATCGATATCTTCAAACGTTCATCAAGCTTTTCATCTTCTTTAATAGGTTTGGACAAATTTTCAAACATGGCGTAATTTCCTAGTATAACTTAGAAAATTTGGCTTTCCAACTAAGCTGCACATAGCATTCTGATATCTGCAATAGCAGGCCTACAACCGGCAAAAACTTGTTACAGCATAACTGAAAAGCGATCGCTGCAAATTTTGACAATTCAGAATTCTTTGCGATTAGCAAAATATTTTATAAATAATCTTACGACCTCCCTGAAAACACCTTCGCGAACCCTTGGGGGGTTGCGACCCCCAGGTTAAAAAACGCTGATCTAAAGAAAGGCAATTTAAGAACCTTTTGGCTTCGATAACCGTTTGGCGTCTACTTTTAGGTGAAAGAACCTTTAAAAATTTCACAATCCATCAAAAAATGCTTCGCGTCAGGTTTGGAACACACGAAGCATACAGGCGGCGGTTTAAATTTATCATTAGCGCCATTAGAAGACTTAAAGGCACTAGTTTTGTGTAAACTGGTTCTAGGAGTCAGTGGCGGATTTAGGGGGGGGGATGCATCCCCCCCCACCAGCCCAAAAGTAACAATTTTGGCCGAAAAATCAGCCCCTATTTCGAATAATTCGGCTCCATTTCGGGATGCATCCCTCCCCACCAGCCTAAACGTAACGAATCCGGCCGAAAAATCGCTCTCAATTTTGGTGAAGACCTTTTTTTTTTTTTTTTTTTCGAGACCACCTGATTTTGAATTTCCGATTTCGGCCGAAAAATCACTCTCAATTTTAGTGAAGACATCCGAATGTTTGAGGTTTTGTGCTTAAAATCCCCCCCCACCAAAATTTTCTGGATCCGCCACTGCTAGGAGTATCAGAAGTGGTCCCAGAAGAGCCCTGGTCCCGGTCTCGATTGTCCACGTTAATGCCCACTTGAAGCACTCGGAAATCCTTGCAACTAGTCCCGAAATCACGTGGCCCCTCCTTTTCATCCTGTTTAAAGAAAGCCTGGGCATATTCGGAGGCCATCATAGCAATCTCGTGAACAATAAATTTACGCAGGGACTCCAACCCAGCTTGACTCATATCTAATCCCAATTTTTCAAGATAGTCCAAGTACCTACGTTTTAAAATAAAGGCTATCTACATTTAACCTACGTTTAAACGACCCTTTGTCTAGCATCCAAAGGCCGGAAATTAACTAACAAAGGTTGGCAGCTGCGAATCTACAGTCGTCTCAAAAAACAAATAATGCACAAAAAGAAACCTTCTGACACAACGGTTCTTAAATATGTTTAAGTTCTTAAAGCCTTTGTAGATGCGCTAATTAACAGCTTATTTTTAACAAAGGATAATAATTGCAACGACCAACGCTCGCGTCGCATGTTTCTTTGTTTTTACTCGGCCATTTTCCAATCAACGAGTGCGAAATTTCAGACTTTTGCTTGTAACTCGGGAACGGTTGGGTCTAGCTACATGAAATTTTGACAGGAGTTTGAGATTAATGAGTTGTATGTTTGTACACAATTTCGAGGCAATACGTCACGTGACTTTGGTTTTAGGACCCAAAAACCGCCCCGCAAGTTTAGCGTAAAAAGCGGTCTAAGTCAAAAACGGCTTAAGTGCGGCAAAAAATATTTCATATGGTTGTATGTCTTAAGATACCCTTTCATCCCAACCAACCCACTTTTGGCTGCAATGAGGTTTATTTCTTTTTTTTTCCTTTTTTTTCCTTTTTTTTCTTCCTAATTTTCGTACGCTCTTCTTCTCCTAAACCACGAAACATCGAAATCTAATTTTTGTGTGAAGTTGTTGAGCTGCAAACGCAATTTTTTCTCCCGAAATTTTTTGGGGCAACTCCATTGGGAACCCTACCAAAATGGGGCCCCAAAAAATCCATTTTTTGAACGGCTCAAGCTAGAGTGCTACTTTTTTTGCTATCAGCAGATATTTAACAGACAAATATTTTGACATAGTTAGGGGGTGCCACCCTCCGGGATCCCCCAAATGGACCCCCCAAAAATCAATTTTTTGAATGGCTCAACTTAGGGTGCCAGTCTGTTTTGATTCAGCAGATATTTAACAGACAAATATTTTGACATAGTTTGGGGGTGCCACCCCCCCCTGAGGACCCCCCAAATAGACCCCCAAAAGTCAAGTTTTTAATCAGCTCAAGCTCGAGTGCCATTGTTTTATGATATCAGCAGGGATTTAACAGACAAATATTTTGACATAGTTCGGGGGTACCTCTCCAAAAACTCCCCTCCCCCAAATGGAATCCCCAAAATTCAACTTTTCGAATGGCTAAAGCTGGAAAGCTAACTGTTTTTAATATTATTAAATATTAAACAAATATTTTGACATAGTTGAAGGCCGGGATCACACGATCAAGTTTTCTATACAATTTGTTTGCATGAAAAATTTTGGAGCTATTACATTTAGGTGCTATTTTCTCGAAAAACTTATTGCCAGACGGAAGCATCTGGTTTTTTCTGCCAACAAATTGCTAAAGGTTTCGCATGTATTTTTCGCTGTAAAAGCATTTACGCAGTAGTTAAGGAATTTCTTTGAAGTTTGCCGCGGCGGTTGTCGTATCATGCGCTTTGTCGATTCATTGTTATTCCTCGTTTGTCAAAATGATACAAGCACGTTCACAAAAGCAAAAAGCTGCAGCTATAGTAATAACTATACTAGGTCTGCTGCAAATTGCGTGCGCAGGCTATGAAATTTTTTTCAGCCTGCAATGAAATGAAATAGATAAATGGAAAATGTCAAAATAACTTGGTCCGTGTGGAATCCTTTAGCGAATAGTGTAGCTTTTTTCATGCTATGCCATCTATCACCAACAAAATTTGCATAATAGTGCATGATTGCTGAAGTAATATTAAACCAGGTATGTTCTTTCCGGTGCTTGTGGTTGCAGAGGGCTCAATAATTGGATGTCAGGGCAAATTGAAAGTTTATTATTATTAAATAAGAATAAGAGCGTTTTTGTTTGGGTTGTTACAAAATCAGCGAGAAATAGCTGAAAACTATCTACTGAAATTTATCTTGACTGCTTCAAAATGCAACAAGCTCTTTTGCCAGTGGACATGTCAAATTTTAACTAAAAAAATATTAAAATCATCAAAAACGTATCACTAATTGCATAAATTCGGCACCAGGGATGATTCGGCACTAGTGAATACTGGGCCGGAAACTTTTTTGCGATCAGAAGGAAATTTTCAATATTTTGATTAAAACCACAAGCGCTGTCTTTCTTCGATTTCGCTAATTAAAAGTTCAATTTCATGAGTTGACAACGATGGAATGTTAATCAACTATACTGCAGTTCTGGGTGATAACTTTTCAGAATGAATTTGGAAAAGGCCTAGCACAAGTTTGAAGTAGGAAAAATTGGGTAATCGATATGCGAAAGTAAACAAAACAGCGGGCAACACATTTACGTCTTTGAATATGAGAAAACAGCAAGCACAATGTTAAAATACGTCATTGTCGATTAAAACAAATGAGGTAAAATTAAAAGTTTATTATTATTAAATAAGAAGAAGAATCTCTGGGCAATTTTTGTAAGTTTTTGGAAAGAAAAAGCTATTTTAATGTCATTGGATCATATTTCGCACGTGTTTGCAGCCATTTGAAAGAATTGTTTTTCTAACATTTGAAAGTCAATCGAAAAAATTTAATTGTTCAATCTTTCTTTTACTTGCAATTAAAGTCCAAAACACGTTTAAAATCTTGCATTGTGGGGTAAAATTTTAATTGTAAGTGATTTGGTCCATGTGGGGGAAAGTAAGGAAAATTGCCTTCTGCAATATTTTAGCAGTAAATAATAATCCATTCGTAGATTTTCCTTAGAGATGTTTGTTTTATCATAAAATTAACCAGTTATACGAGTACATGGACGACCAGTGTGCCCATGTCCTCAACTGAAATTCAATAATTTGTTCAATCAGCATTTTTCACGGCTAATTTTTTGAAAGTATTTTGTGCGTAAAAACTGACCAGGTGGAGGTGAATCGTTCAGAGTTGTAAGTCGGCCCGGGCTTTTCGGGTCGGGTTCGGATTCGGGCCTGAGACGTGCTTTTTGGTTTAGGTGCACAAAAATATAATCAAAATAACTTGGCAACATTAATAAATTTTTCAGTCCTAACTTAACTTTCGGGTTTTTTCGGGTATGATTTGGACTTCAAATTAGATTTCGGGTTCGGGCCGGGTTCTGGGTTATATTTTCGGATTCGGGCCTAAACTAGTCGACCCGTTTACAACTCTGGAATCGTTATTGAAAAATGGTACAAATGATGATTACGCTTACTAAACATGTTATTCCCGTGCCGGATTTACATTGCGCGGGGCCTTTGGCATTTAGGGGATTTTGGCGACATCTTCCCGCTAAATATAAGTGAAAACCAAAACAAGTCTTAATATCTGAGCGTGAGGCCCTGATACTGTGCCGTATGGGAAATACAGCGCTGGTTTGTGCATTACGTTGATAAAAAGTTTCGTTGAGAACCTGAGGTAGCAACTTTTAGAGCAAAAACCCTTAATTTCACCCTGGTTTTACGTTTAAATTGGTTGGAACAAATTGAATTAAGGTGGGTGGGGCGGGCTCCCTGGTCGTCGATATTATTTATTGCCAATTACTGTTGTACGCGTGTACGCAAAGATGTTAAAAGAAACTGAAAATGAAGAAACAAGGCTTTTTTGTCAAACTTTTATCATTGGTGGCGTTTCGATTGTAAGGGCCCGGGCGCCCTGGGCCATCCCCCTGGCTACGCCTATAATTTTGAAATAAGATCGCGTCCTCAAGTTCTTTCATAAAAATAAATAAAACAAAACATTTAAAGCAAAATTAAAATAACTTTTTTTCCAAAACGTGGAGGAAGCAAGACAAGTAACTTGACAGTTTTTTGAAACCTCAACAATTGCATGATATTATTATGACGTGAATACGTGGTCGTCATTACTGAAACGACCAACGCTCGCGTCGCGTGTTCCTTTGTTTTTACTCGGCCATTTTCCAATCAACGAGTGCGAAATTTTAGACTTTTGCTTATAACTCGGGAACGGTTGGGTCTAGCTGCATGAAATTTTGACAGGAGTTTGAGATTAATGAGTTGTATGTTTGTACACAATTTCGAGGCAATACATCACGTGACTTTGGTTTTAGGACCCAAAAACCGCCCCGCAAGTTTGGCGTAAAAAGCCGCCTCAATCAAAAATGGCTTAAGTACGGCAAAAAATATTTCATATGGTTGTATGTCTTAAGATACCCTTTCATCCCAACCAACCCACTTTAAGGTATATTTCTTTTTTTTTCCTTTTTTTTCCTTTTTTTTCTTCCTAATTTTCGTACGCTCTTCTTCTCCTAAACCACAAAACATCGTAATCTAAGTTTTGTGTAAAGTTGTTGAGCTGCAAATGCAATTTCGTCTCCCGAAATTTTTTGGGGCAACTCCACCAGGAACCCCCCAAAATGGGGCCCCCAAAAATTCATTTTTTGAACGGCGTAAGCTAGAGTGCTAGTTGTTTTTGATATCAGTAGATATTTAACACACAAATATTTTGACATAGTTTGGGGGTGCCACCCCCCGGGACCCCCCGAATGGATTCCCCAAAAAATCAGTTTTTTGAACGGCTCAACTTAGGGTGCCGGTCTGTTTTGGTATCAGCAGATATTTAACAGAAAAATATTTTGACATAGTTTGGGGGTGCCACCCTCCGGGGATCCCCCAAATGGACCCCCCAAAAATCAATTTTTTGAACGGCTGAACTTAGGGTGTCATTGTTTTATGATATCAGCAGATATTTAACTCACAAATATTTTGACATAGTTTGGGGGTGCCATCCCCCTGAGGACCCCCCCAAATCGATCCCCCAAGAAATCAATTTTTTTACGTCTCAACTTAGGGTGCCAGTCTGTTTTGATATCAGCAGGTATTTAACAGACCAATATGTTGACATAGTTTGAGGGTGCCACTCCCCCCGGGGACCCCCAAATAGACCCCTCAAAAATCAGTTTTTTGAACGGCTCAACTTACCGTGCCAGTGTTTTATGATATCAGGAAATATTTAACTGACAAATATTTTGACTCTACTTTTCTGGAGGTTCCATAATCAGATATTTTTGAATAGTAATTGCTGATTTAACGGTAGACAAAAAGTACTTTTGAGCGTCAAAGCATTAGCTACGCGTCGGTCGTTCACTGGGTTTACTGGCAAACTCCCATCCAGTTACTCAGTAATTTAACTTGAACACCGATTAGACAATGACAAATAATCTTTTCGATTTAAGTCACAAGATTGCGAAAACCAATAATTTATCAGACACGAATGCGCAAACAAAGATTTAAAATTGGGTCTTCAGTCACTAGTTGAAAAGCAGGGATTTTACCACCTTTCTGCGCGTCAAAAAATGCCATATGATGGATTAGTTTTAATGTAAGTAGCACAAGTGTAACAGCATTAGAAAAATCACGGTCAGGTTTTATAATTTCGCGATTATAGTTTGTTGTCGGTTTGCTCAAGTATAATATTAATAAGTAGTACATTGGTTTTATCGCGAAAGTTTTTTTGTTTAATACTGACTGGGGTGCCGAATCCCGGGGGGTGATATATCCCCCCAATACTTTGACTTCATCTCCCACAATAATTTGACTATGGTCTACATATGCATCTACCAAAAATTAAACTATGGTCTGCATCTAAGCGCTGGATGATGTTTGAACCTTTTTTGGTCCTCAGGTGATTTCGGGGACAAATACTCTTCAATTTCCGGTAAAGACCTTTTTTTTTGGTCTTCATTTAAATTCGGGAACCAAAACTCTTCAATTTTCATTGAAGACTTTTTTTTGGTTTTCACTTAAATTCGGGGACAAAAACTGTTCAATTTTCGGTGAAGACCTTTTTTGTGGTCATCACTTAATTTGCTTACGTGAAAAAAATCGTGGTTGAGCTTCATCCCCCTAATGCTGAAAATAGGGAAAAATTGGGGTAAAATTGCAAATTATCCCCCTCCCAATGTTCAACATAAATCGGCACTACTGCTGACAGATTAGGTGCAGTTAAACGTACTGTAGTGCAGATACAAAAAAAGTCAATCATGTTAATAATGGATATTGATCTGACGATCTCAATAATTTAGATTTTTAGAGCAGGTCTGCAAAACACACGGCCCAGCGAAGTCTTTTATTGCGGTCCTGGAAATGATTTCATGTGATCTCAAGCATAAACTCTTTTAAGCAATTCATATTTGTCGTATTTTGATGAGATAGCTGATGCAATTGTGTGCATGTGCGTAAAACTGGAATCTACGGAGTGTGCTTTTTTGACCAGCATTTTTACTTCCAGTTTATTTGTCAGCAAGCAGTTACTTGTGTTACTTCCTTACTTGTGTAACGTACTATAATGACTGAAAACAGGAAAAGAAACATTAAAAGAGAGGGCAGGATGTTTAAGCCAAAATGGACAAACAAAACTTGTTTACAGTAGTAAATTCAAAACAATATAATCTTAGACGCCATTTTGAAACGCAACATCCGAATCTTGCTGAATTAAATGTTAATGAAAAGAGATTTAAAGCATAAAGTTTAGGTACCAATCTTCGTCGCGAACAAAACTATTTTAAACCTTCGAGCAGTGAAATTGCTACTGCTACCAGAAGTACTGTAGCTACTGCTACCAAAATACAATTATTAGATGTTTTAGCAAGCTGATAAAGACGTAACGGTTGTTTTTACTTTTCCACAACCACAAGACGTTTCGCCGTAACAGTGGTAGCTACAACAGCGAAAGCACTGGCCCGCAACAAGTAGGTCTGCGTAGTTATAGCCCTTATACTACAGCAAGTTGTGCACTGTGCAGGCCTGTTCCTAGAGTATTTCGAGCTAGCATTTATCTATTACCGCGTAGTGTCGCATTCCAAATTCGTGCGAAAAGATTAGTAACTCAATAGCAACATATCGTCCCATTTCCGCGGCAAAAAGTAAGATTCTTGTCATAGCAACTAGCCAACTATAACGCACAACAAAAATTTGCAAAATATTTTGTGCACTACAATTCAAACAATACCAGAAAAAAAAATTAATCAAAGCAATTGATAAGTATTGCTTTGATTAAAATGTTCGTATCTTCGAATTTGAGTCAAAGCAATTCTCAATTTCCGTACCACCAGTCAACTTTTCATATAGATAATTATGTTGAAAGCGATTAGAATCTTAGAATTACCTTGCTATCGCACCGACTAGTTTATTTTTTGTATATGTTTCAGTTGGGCCTCGAACGCACATTTATAGTTCTTAGTTTTGCAGCAACCAAAAAAAGCGTTTGCCTGCAGCTCGTGTATACTTGACTTAGCGTCGTTTTCGCGCAGCTTTGATAATTAGTTTTTCACGCTTTTGCACGGTTGCTAATTACTTCAGCACGGTATCACCTGTTTTGCTCATTTGAATTTTAGTTGTCTGGCGGTTGGACGTATTTTTTTGCAAGAAAAGACTTCGCGGTTTTTCTGTTGAATTTTTATTTTTCCGGGTAACTTTTAGTTAATTTTTGCCGCGTGGGTTTTATTTTAACTTAACTCAATAAATTTTAGAAGCATAAGTTATTCATCTATACAATTTATTCTGGTAACATACAGTCCGATTGAGCTATCGCGACGCGTGTCGACCTTGCTCAAGGGTCTCATCAGGCGAAAAGAATAACACATGTTTAAACATGCAATGATATAAAACTGCAATTAAAATTTTTATATCATTGCATGTTTAAATATGTGTTATTCTTTTCGCCTGATGAGACCCTTGAGCAAGGTCGACACGCGTCGCGATAGCTCAATCGCACTGTATGTTACAATCAATAAATTTTGATTCAGTTCTTTTTGTTGAGAAATTGTTTAGTAGAGTCGGAGCGGTGAAGACCTGGACGTTACGTCCAGGACATATTCAACATCAAATTACGGGTCATTCTGTAACTTAAGAAAATTAACTATCTACTCCGAAAAATCAACTCTATTGGTGAATTGCAGTACCAGTGGTTATTCCATGGTACCTTTCTGCTTGAACCCCTATATCAGCTGAGCTGCCATCAGCGCTCACTCTCCTGTCGTCGATTTCTGATTTGCAACCATTTTGCGTTGGTTTGGTTGAGTTGTGGATTCTATTTCCAGCGTCTTCCTTTCGTCGTCATTTAACGATTCGACTTTACCTGCTTTGCTTCAAGTTGCGATACCAGCGCTCATCTTTACCGTGAATCGTTGTTTGGCATTTTCCATTGGTCGTTGGCTTTTTCGAGTCGCATTCAATATCTTATCCGCTTATCTATCTCATTAATCGTCGTATTTTCATTCGTGGTCGTTGGCTTTGTGGCTTTCTATTCAAGTAAGAAATCCGTTTTTCAATTCAATCGTCGGACTGCAACCTGAATCTTGATCGTTTGTTCATCGGACAATTGTTACGAACGATAAACTTTTTATAACCAGGGGGCACATGACAGAAATTTCCTCGTTCGCTTTAATAACGAGTTTTTTTTTAAGAGGCGCTAGCGAACGAAATACTCGCTAAACGTAAGAGGTCATTTTTGCACGTGTATGTAAAGCCTTGCGAAATCCGTTACGTCATTCTTTCTCGCTAAATTTCTTCGAGCGATTGCGGAAAGCAGTTCGAGTAAAAAAACGTCACATTTTTCTCGCCGACTTAAAGAGGACCTTGAAGCACTCTTTTAAGCGTGCGAGAAATCTTTTTGGTTTAGAAATTTAATGGCGAAATGTTGAAAACTTCTAACTCATGCGAATTTTTGCTGAAAATTAATTCAAATCGTCGCCATGCTTGCTATTAGACTGCTAAAAAAAAGTGAATTGCATTGAGAACCTTTTGCTGTTTCGATTGATAAAAAAATGCAAAGTAGTGCAAGTTGACAAAAATAATAACACTCTCCTTTCATAAGAACGATTTTCTAAAACACGAGGTTCATTTTTGCTCAAAATTTAAGAACAAATTAAAAACACTGCCAGCCTCGGCAGCAAAACAAACCAAAAAAAATTCAAATAATCAAAGAAATTAAAATTCGCGCTGATTCAAAACGATAAAATTTCAGTGATTTTCTTGTGTTTGCAAGCAAAATTGCAACTATTCAAGATTATAAAGCTCTGTTGCTCTGCGCAAGCAATTGAGAAATTTTTTCGGCAGTTGTTCAACTTGAAAAAAGCTTGCTTTTTTGCTTTTGCAATTTTACGATGTTGCAAAAGCAAGAAAAAAGCCTTCACTTAAGCCTTAAGCAGACAGAGCTATAGGAATTAAACAGTGTTTCAAACATGCCCGCTGAAATTGACATCGATGCTCTCAAAATTTTTACAAAATCAAGAACAAATGAGACTAAAAATATTGGCAAAAAATTAAAAACAGCCAGTCTAAACTCAAGATTTACCGGTTCTAAAAAGGAAGAGTGTACTTCGAATTGCTCACTTTTGAAAAATTTTGAAACCTTAAGACCTAAAGTTACTGTTAACATATGAGTTTACCCACCAACAACCTCAAGGGCGCTTTACTTCATTTAAAAAATTATAGTATGGAAAAAGTTGTTTTTATTTTACATTGATCCAAAAATATAATTAACTTCTGTCGTTCATTTACTAATTATTATCAGTTGAAGAATTTGCTTGCGTAGAACAATCACGCATAGCTTAAAGTATCTTTTTCCATAACAATGTAGTACATACAATACGCTTGAACGCATTATTTTGAAGTAGAAATGCATCTGACGTCGCAATGGGGTATTTATTACGTTATCTCGCAAAGAAATTCGAGCGAACTGTTTTAACGTGTGTTGGGCGAGACGGCTCAGAAATTGCAGTTTGTCTACGAAGATTTTTTGTTCGTTAGCGCTTTTTAGCGAGCGAGAATGGCCTTTACGAGCTCGTTAGCACGTTCTGTCATGTCGCCCCAGGTCTTGCGACATGTTTCAGTTTGCCAAACAATTTCTCTTTAAAGCTTAATTCTTAAATTTGAAGATCTGCTAAGACTTGTGCCAATCAGAACCGTTTTGCGTTTTTCTGCACGGCAACGATAGTGGTCGAGCTTCCCCCCAATGTTTAAAATTGGGTAAAATTGCAAATTATCCCCCCCAATGCTTAACATAAATAAACATACTACGTATGTACGCAAGTTTTCAGTACGAATGTTTGCATAGATGGACATTTTCTTTGACTCTACACAAGAAAGTTTGGTTGTTGGTGCAAGGCTGGGACGAGGCCTTTTCAGTAACTCGAGTCACTTTGATAAGCTAACTCAAGTTGAGTCTTGAGAAAAAAACTAAACTAGTAAACTACCTACCATGAATGAAAAAACATATGAAAAAAAAACACGCATGATAAAATATCGACTAGTCCTTTTTTGCATGTCCTGTTGCTGTGGAACTGTACGTTTTTCCAAATGTTGTAAGAGCTGATATTTTTGCTAGCTAAATACCGGTACATCAGTGCCAGGTATAGGAGTAGCCAGGGTTTTTGATTGGGGGTGGGGAAGGGCCAAACCACAAACAACATGCAATGACGTCATCAGACATTTTCGAAAGAGAAACTTTTTGTGGGAGAAAGATATTGTAGATTGTAAGATCAGAAGCCGTGGCTTGTGTTTGGCACATAAACAGGATTTTGGTATAGGCAGAGGGCTTAAACCCAAAGCAATAAGAGTAAATTGGGAGACGATCCGTGAAGACCTTTTTTATTTTTGGAAATCTTTAGGCTTTCACATGTAACTTGTGGGTTGGGCTCCCCCAATCCCAAGTCCTAAATCGGGCTGTGAAGACTTTTTTGTGGTTTGCCCCCCCCAATCAAAATTCCTGGCTACGCCTATGCGTGTTATAATAGAAAAATCAGCTTGGCAACCAACCTCTTATTTTCCTCTGGTTCTAAGAAACGCATCATACATGAGTGGTAACTCTGTTCTTCCGCAGAAATGGAACTGTTGTTTTAGAAGATGGTTACTATAACACACTTGCACAATCTTGAAACAATTCTACAACCTGGTCGTGTACCAATTTTAAAAGGCAAACGCAATAGTTGCTGCTGAACATAATATTATGAGTGTGATTGTATTGTGCATCCAAAAAGCAGCCTTTGAAGCCAGCATAGCATTTACCAATATTTGTGACTTGAATGTTAGCAACCAAAACACTATAAACTGTTGGGCAAAATTTTACTCAAAATTGTTTGTATAATATCCATGATAGCTACTCTTCTGAGAAGCACTGCTACCACTCTGTTATCCTGCATTGTTTGAACAAGAAGACCACGAGAGGTTGGTTATTGGGCTGATTAAATGGGTTGTAAAAACATATTTTTAGTATACCACACATAATACATTTAAAACCCTTCAGTTTATTTTATCTAAGCTATAATCGTTTCAGGAGTTAACCTCTAAAAATCTGGCGAAGTTTTAAGATCGAAACAGTTGGGTTTTTAACGCTTTTATGTATGATGTGGTAAATACAGGTTTGGCCATAACTCGTGCACCAAAGCATTTAAACCAGATTTGATTAAATGTACTTTTTACTCCAAGAAAGGGCACGAAGTACATGTTCTTTTATAGACTTTACATTGGCTCATCTTAAACTTGATCGGTAGAGGAGGACGAATGCCCTCAACCAAAACAACATGTATCGTGCATACGTGATGGTTGGTTGATTCATCAAAAACATAGACGAGATGTATCTTATCTTATCAGCTCTATTGGCGGAAACAACCCAGGTTAAAATTTAGGCATTATTTCCTAAAAAACGACAGCCTAAACACGAAACTTTGTAACATTTAGCAATGAATCATTCCAACTTTCAATGTTTTACTATTTTACAGTACCTCGAAAACCCAAACTTAAAAAAAAATGGGACGATCATGAAGTTGTTTTTGCTAAGAGTTAGACCAACCATCACAGAAATGCTGGACAGCGAGAACATAATGTTTGAAACTTCATCAACTACTGGTTGTTGACTCACATTATAGCAGTTGTGATTGTAATGACCAATCATGTTTCTTACTGGTTGAACTTGCCAAGCATAGTTTCAATAACTTGGTATATGCCTTCACCTGGACTTGAAGAGGGACGTTAGATGAGTTTCCAGCTAGAAATCGGTCTTTTTCTCTGTTATGCAGGCGTTTGTAGGGCAGTCGTGGTGTTAAAAAGCAGCCAACATCGCATAAGCACCTTAACATATTTTAGTCAAAGTAGCAAAAAACAGGAAATTTTTTTGTTAATAAATTCACGAAACAAACACTACAAACTGATTTAGACAGGGCCGTATTCTAAGAGAGGGCTTGAGCAGCTGCTTAAGCACCTACTTCAAGCATCTGCTTGGGATTTACTCAAGTCCCCGCTAAAAATGGTATTCTAAGAGCAAGCTTGGCAGGAACTTCAGATCGACCAAATTTCGAGTTCAACTTGAATTACGCAATGATCATGTGATTTATTTCAACCACCTGATTGGCCATTTTTTGAAAAATATTTTGCCGTGAAAGAAAAATGAAAAATACATTTAGTTTGCAAGGTTGTGTGGCAACCCGCTCTTTAGCGACTGTTAGTGTGAAAATATAATTAGATTTACAAAAGGGATTAATGCAATATTAGTAATCTTCTGCATTTTTATAATTTGCTTGGAATAAATAAATGTAGCCTTGTTTCCGAAAAATGATAGCCTACGTATTTGCTTGAATTATTGCGGAACAAAAAACAAGTTATACAGACAAATACAGCCTACAGTAACCACTACAGGCTTATAGCTACTCTCAGTACTTAAAATCGCATTCAGGTCCGAAAATTTTTTGCTCGAGTTTTTCTCAATAATTTGTGACATATCTGAAGACCAACTTTGAGCTTTCTAGGACCTTCCGTTTCTGAGATATAACAGATTAAATTTAAAACGCAAAAACTTTTTGCGTTTTTTTTTCTGAGACCCCCGTCCAGAGTTGTAAGTCGGTCCAGGCTTTTCGGGTCGGGTTCGGGCTTAAAGTTGACTAAATTTCGGGCTTGAAACGTACTTTTTATCTTAGGTGCACAAAAATATAATCAAAATATCTTGGCAACATTTCTTAATTTTTCAGACCTAACTTAATTTTCTGTTTTTTTTGTACATGATTTGGGCTTGTATTTTCAGGCTCGGGCCGGTTTCGGGCCTGAACTAGTCGGCCCGTTTGCAACTCTGCGCCTGTCCGGAGTCACAAATTTTAATACCTCACCCATGCCCCCTTTTGAAAATTTTTCGTGAGATGCATTGAACAGTGAACAATAACCTTTTGCAAAAAAAAAACGGTCGACCGGCGTAGATTTTGAAATTTACCGGTCAGGGCGGGTTGAGAAAATCTTGACCGATTCCATCTCTGTATTGGATCACAGCCTAGTGGATGTAGCGTATACTACTGAAATAGTACACTCAAAATTCCGATCTTAAGTCAGAATTCCAACAGACTATAACAATTGGTATTACAGCATTTCTAATTAGACAAACTTCTCTCTAAATGAATGACAAATAATTTCTACTTTGGACTGTTATACACTATACTGAGCGATGAAAAAAATAGTCGTACTGTTCATGCTTATAGCGGTTTAAGGTTAATCGTAAAGCCTTCTGCACCGTTTGCAGACATGTCTCCTCCAATCAGTTATAAGGCCTTTTATCTTTCCAATTTGCTCAAACTCGAGGATTTTTTTTATCAAATTGTACTTTATTAAATAAAGAAAATCAAGTGCACAACAAGAGAAACCCACAAAAGTTGGGTGAAAAAGATTCAATTCACATGTAATCATAGGCTAATGGTAGACATGTGGTGGGTGGTTCCTTTATTTTTTGGCTTAAGATACAGTTGACAATGGCGTAACCGTAATCGGGAAGAGGGGCTAAAAAAAGCAAAGTACTGTAGTAGTAGTTCTATCAGTCGCGTAGCCAGGATTTCGCAAAGGGGGGAGGCTTTTTTTGAAGTTTCATTCAACCGCAAACGAACTTGACCCGAATTTTCATTAGTCTTGAATTGGATTGAAGCAATGTTCGGTGAAAACCAGGTGATCTCCAAAAAAAAGAAAAGGTCTTCGCCGAAATTCGGAGTATTTTTCTGTCCAAAATCAAGTGATCTCCAAAAATAAAAAATAAAAAAAAAGGTCTTCGCCGTAATTCAGAATGTTTTTCTGTCCAAAAAAAGGTCTTCACCGAAATTCAGAGTGTTTTTCTGTCCAAAATCAAGTGATCTCCAAAAAAAAGGTCTTCATGTGTACTTACATCCACTTCTACTCGTCATCATTATCCCACGATCTTCTCCTACTCTCACCCCAACTTCGTTTGGGGTGAGAGTAGGATTGATTAATATGGCATCCTTTATTATATGGCTGTAGGAGTGATTAATATGGCTGTTTTCGTTTTTAGAGCAAATAGCAGCCGCAGAACTGCTAAAAACATGCTATTTTGCATACCTTTCAGGCCAATGGGGGGCTATAGCACCATTTGCCCCCCCCCCCTAGCTACGCTACTGAGTTCTATTGTAGCTAGGTAAACACGCAAAAGTCACATTCGAAAGACAAGGAGCACCAAACAACCCTAAGGTTTGTTAGTCGAGATGCTTTCTGTTAATATACGCAATAGATTATTACAGCCCTTTTTCACCAGCTAAGTCACGTAAGAAGATTTAGCCTAAATTTATTATGTAAGTTTTAAAACAAACTTGGACTTTACTAGTAAATAAAGAGAGGATTTGAGCCAATTATTGTTTCGAAAAACTCCAACAGCTTACAAATTTTATGAGTAATTTAGTTCTCTCAAATGGCTCTAAAAACGTACAAAATGGCACTCAAATGGCGTTAAAATAGCTATATTTTTCGAAAAATCACAAAAATCGTCCAGAAAAATATGACTTTTTTAAGTCAAGCTCGCATCCCTACCTAGCAAAATCTGGCTGAGCGCCTGGTATCGTAGTTGATTGACATAGAAAAGCAACAAAAACGGCATAGCCAAACGGAAAAAAGTCTAATCTTGTTCCATTGTTTTCATTCACGTGATACGTCCTGCAGGTATTGCAACTTCAGTCAGCCCCCCAAAAAAACATTGCATTACTGGCAGTGTTCTGTTATCTCTTTCACAATCCACGCTATACTGTAGAGATTTTGCTTATCATGTCACAATCAAGCAGCCACAAAATTTGCGAAGTGATTCAATCTGTTGCTTCTTTCAGCCAGCTGCTTCTGTCGTCTCGTCAAAATTTTACAGCTTTTTCTGCAACAAAATAGGCTTCATCAAGTTCAGAAAAATGTTCCTGTAAATGATTATTTAACCTTTGTTACAGTTTTTCCCATACTTAAGAAAGTGCAGCACATTGGATTAAAACGTTATTTTTTGTTTTTTTTTAACAACGTCCTGTACGTAGCTGATTCTTAGATAATATTAGAGCTACCCGGTACTATTGCATTGTTCATTAAGTGGATTGCGTTTATTTATTTTTTAAGTCGCATTTTGGCCCAAATAAAAAAAATGAAAAATAAAAATATGGAAATATTGCAATGGCATTTCACTTAGTCACCCAACTTCAGAAAAAAAAGAAAAGACGTATTGGGTTTGCAAACTATAACTTAGCTCAACTACTGTGGGATATAACTGATGTAGTCTGATACACGCTTTGGCACTTAGCGGTGGATTAATTCCTAGAATCAGTTAAAAAAAGGACTTAAGTCACCGCACTGAGTTTTAATTATTTACCTGCTTTATTGCTTATTGCTTTCAGTTTGTTTTTAGGCTTGAAATGCATTTTCTTCAGCGCAACTTTCATCGTTCGCTTTTTGTTGACCTTTCGGGTGGTTTATTTATCCGCTGCCAAGGCATAAGTTGATTACGCCGGTATACATCAAGACAGATGTTTCTAAAACAAATGTTTCTGCAATATTGAATAAAGAATAAATTCACCCTCACCAGATTCACCACGCAGGCGCAGTAGCGTAGCCGGGGGGGAGGGCTCGAGCCTCCCATTGGCCTGAAAAGTATGCAAAATTGCACGTTTTTAGTGCTTTTGAGGCCGATTTTTGCTCAAAAAATGAAAACAGCCCCCCTGAAAGAGATTTGGGAGCCGAAGTAGTGAAGTAGTTGCCGCGATTCGGCCGGAAGAACCGTTTAAATCTGTGATTTCGGCCGAAAAATCCGACTCAATTTCGGTGAAGACCTTTTTTTTGGAGATCACCTGTTTTTGGGCAAAAAACTGCCTCAATCTGATTCAAGAGCAATGAAAATTTGGGTCAAGGTCGCTTACAGTTGTCTCAACCTTCCAAAAAGGCCCCTCCCCCTCTTTTACGAAATCCTGGCTACGCGCCTGCGCAGGCGACCATGAGCTGACACCGCACATACGAGCCGCTTCTTTCTGTACGTTCTGGCAATTGCATCTTTATTCGCCAAAGCTGCTTGGGCCAAAGGTACAGCAAAGATACTTCTCGTAGCGTAATTCAGAAAACATCATAAATTACAAACAAGAAATTCTAAAATGCAAATTGGACAATATAAATGTGCGGGAGGGTTGATTAACTCTACCGGTAAACAGGTGTTTCGAATATCCATGTTTCTAAAAAGCATGTGTTTAGCGATACAAAGCGCAATACTACAAAACTACCGACTATTGATGAGTGTCGCTACTATTAAACAGAAAAAGCACAAAAACAGCATTTATTAACAGTCATAATTCTTACGTGATTTATGAGTGCATTTTTCTATTGTCCAGTAAGTAACTTGAGAAATGAATTAGAACTTGGCCTACCTGTGCTGCACACTCACACGCTACAGCAATATCTTTAGTGGGTTTTTTTTAGTGTTTGGACCACATCTATCATTATATCGTTAGGACCAGCAAGCAGAAAATTTCTTCTTCAACTATGCAACAACTACCATACTAAATAACTTTAATCAAAATCTTTAACTCCTGAAACAGCAAAAAATCTAGTAGTGCTAGATAGCCTACTAAAACGCTTGTACTATTTTCTTTGTTCAGATATTGCATTATTCTATGTCCTTGAATATTGCTAAAAATCAAATGTCATTTTGATATGGTCAAAAATAGTCGAATTGGATGACTTCACAAAAAACAGGGGTAAAAGGATCAATTTTCATTTACACTTTTTTATATTTCTTATTCTGACTGCTCATTTACCATTAAGCTGAATAATTTTTTTGGCATTTAGCTTAAGATCTTATTTAGCTTAGATATTGCAATAAGCTAGCAGGTTAGACAATATACTAATAATTTGCTAAATGGTTACTAAAATGTCAAACGATTAATACATCAGCCCATTTCTGAGTAGCATATATATGCCCTCTAAATTTATACTGAATAGGCCTGCCTAGTAGGAAACGCTGTTTAGGGAACAACAAAAAAACTAAGCTGAAGATCGTAGGGTTCTTGCTTACAGACCTCTAATTTTACTTTCAGTAAGCCTATTGAAAAAAATCTAAATCATGTCTCAAATAATAAGCCATACCTGTAGGTTAGCTACCGGTACTACAGTTAAAAAAAACTACTAGGCTATTTTATACTTAAATCTATCCTTAAACTACCGTAGTTATCGGAAGCTCGGTAAGTGAGCTACAGTAATATGCGTAACGCGTTTCTCGAATTCTGTTCAAATAGGCCTAGGCTACCGGTACTCAAGTCCGAATTGCACTAACGTATCAAATGCAACGGATCACACGCTGACGTGCAACTCAAGCAAAGTTATTGTTTGCAGCCAAATAGATTTATATTTATTGTTAAACTTAATCCCCACAAGCAATAACATGTGAATTTCACGTGGAAATCCCGTGAAATTTTCACGAGTTACTCGTGTTAAACACATGGTGTAAACACGTGATATTCTTGTGATCTTGCACATAGGTCCTACATGTTATTCACGTGAACGAATCACATGTTTAACTTGTGGTATACCATGTGTTATCCACCAGTTTGCTGCAATGGTACATGCTCTTCGTCAACTGCTGGCTTCGAAATAGCTAATAGCACTGATCATTTGCCGACAATGAACACGTGATTTCACGAGTTTACCACGTATGATCAACGAGTTAAGTTACGAGCACGTGACTTCACGGGTTTACCACGTGTGATCAACGAGTTAAGCTACGACCACGTGATTTCACGGGTTTACCACGTATGATCAACGAGTTTAGTCACGAGCACATGATTTTACGGGTTTACCACGTATGACCAACGAGTCAAGTTACGACCACGTGATTTCACGGGTTTACCACGTACCCTCCACGAGTTCGATTATTAGCAAGTGCATAAGCTCACGTGTTGGCTGTTGAGATGCCTCTACTACTGCTAATTCAAGGATTTTGTGGCAAACTATTTTTCAAATGGTGGAAATATCTTTTTTTATTTATTGTGAAAAAGCCACAAAAATAAACAGCCAATAGAAAAACAAACTGCAATCACAAAAACAAGGCACCACAAGCTAGTTTTCAAATTTGAATAGAAAATTACAAGAGTTCATTACTCGATCGGAAAAATATTACCAGATTTAAAACTTCGGTTCTCCTAAGTGTAACGTTTTCATACACTCATTAAAAATATACGATTTACTAATGTTTTATTCACAGATAGTTTTTTAGAATGAATCCTACACGTGGCGATACATATGTAATATACAGTACCGTTGTCAGTCCGGCAATAATCAATCAACATTTAGAAATGCTTGTGAAGCATTTCTCGACGCACGCAAGTCACGGAAGGTGAACAAGGGGTCACACTTGAAAGCGGTATGATAAACAATGTTACACCTCTCCTGTTAAAGTTTTCACTGGCGTCAAACAACATAATCAGAATACTTGGAAGGAAACTTAATTGGCCGCCCATATCGTGAAGTTCGTACGGGCATATTGGAACTAGAATTGGATGGAGCGTTTTCCAAAAAAACTGAGTTATGAATTGGGGTATTCGCAGCTGTAGGAACTTGCTGCGAGGATCTATAGTTGCAAAACGGGCGGTTAAACTCTGGTCGCTCCAAATTAGCTTTGTACAAATGTCGTCGATTTCTACGCAATAAACCACAATCGTTAGTCCTACGAATCATATATGAACGAGGCTCTTTGCAATCTTTTACAACATCGGATTTCTGCCACATATTATTTTTGCGATAACACACCACATCTCCCCTTTTTAAGGACGGCAAAGGTTTAACACCACGACGATCGTAATAACGTTTCTGCCGTGCCTGATTCCGAATTAAATCAAACGATGGATCAACAACAACAGGTGACAAAAGAGACGTGGCGATCGGAAGCTTAGTACGTAAACGCCGGCTAAACAGAATTTGTGCAGGAGAATACTTCATCCCAGACACAGGTGTATTACGATATTCTAGGAGGGCCAAAAATGGATCGTCACGAAGATCTGTGGCCTTCTTTAATATGCGCTTTAGGGTCTGTACGAAGCGCTCTGCTTGGCCATTGCTCTGGCTATATGTCGGGCTAGATGTCGTTGTCATAATGCCCCAACTTTTAGCAAAAGTTAAAAATTCTCTACTATTAAATGGCATGTTATCACTGACAATTTCAGCAGGGATGCCATGACGAGCAAAAACATTTTTACATTGCAATACGATAGTGCTGGCTGTTTTATCTGTCAAGGCAATCATTTCAGGGTACTTAGAAAAATAATCAACAATCACAAGATAATCCTGATTTTTATACGTCATTATGTCCATAGCTACTTTGAGAAATCTCGCATTAGGTATGTCATGTGAGATCAAAGGTTCACGTGGGTTGTTATTTTGATACTTAATGCACAATTCACATTGCGAAACAATACGCTCAATGTCAGCACACATACTGGGCCAATATAACAATTCACGAGCCCGAGATTTGCTCTTTTCAATGCCAAAATGTGATTCATGAATTAAGGCAAGCATCTGGGTTTGTAACGCGGCCGGCACTACAATACGTTGATCGGCAAATACTATGTCATCAGCAACATGCAAAACATCACGTTTATGCCAAAACGGGCGCACAGGTTGAGGAACATTTTTGATACTGCGGGGCCACCCGGAGAGACAAAAGGCTTTAACTTTCTGCAGAATGCCATCGGCAGCAGTCTCCCGTTTTATTGTGTCTAAGTTAGTGGTGGTGACGGGCAGGTTAGTGACTAAGGAGTGCACGACCTGAACGAGATCTTCATCAATGTCGCTGCTGGAAACAGTGGAGACTGGAGGCGCTCTTGATAAGGTGTCGGCCATATACATGTATTTGCCTGGGACATAACGAATGATCAGGTCGTATGGCTGCAAACGGAGCATGAGACGTTGAAGACGGGGAGGAGTTTTGCCTAACGGTTTTTTCCAAATGTATTCGAGAGGTTTATGATCACTGTGCACTATGACAGAAGGTTTGCCATACACATATTGATGAAACTTTTCAGCAGCAAACACGATGGCCAACAATTCTTTCTCAATTTGTGCATAATTTTTTTCGGCCAGGGATAATGCTCGCGAGGCAAAAGCAACAGGTTTGTTTTCCTGTAACAAACAGGCACCTAGACCGTACTGTGACGCGTCACATTGGAGAGTAACTGTTTTGTCAACATCGTAAAAGGCAAGCACTGGTGAACTAACAAGCAGCCGCTTCAGTTCTGTGATGGCTGTCGAGTGTTCGTTCGACCACACCCACTTTGCGTTTTTCTTTAACAGCGCTCGTAAAGGAGCGGTGATGATTGATTCGTTGGGAATATATTGCGATAGATATTTGGTCATGCCTAGTAAGGGTTGGAGTGAGGCAATGTCATGGGGGTCGGGCATATTCACAATGGCGTTAATTTTTTCGTTATCTGCTTTGAGTCCATCTTCGGTCACAATATGTCCCATGTAATGCACCGAGTTAACTTTGAATTGGATCTTCTTCTCGTTGAACCGCACTCCCACTTCCTTGGCTCTGTTAATGAGGGCGAGAAATATTTTATCATGTTCGTCATTGTCTTTTGCCGCCACAATTATGTCGTCGGCAATAACATGCACACCCTGAATATCTCCAAATGCAGATGCATTTCGTTTTTGCATTACTTCACTGGCCGAACATATACCAAATGGCATCCGCAAAAAGCGTTTTCTACCCCAAGGGGTGTGAAAAGTGGTGAGATACGAGGAGGCCTCAGTTAAACCTACGTGCCAGTACCCATCTTTCATGTCAATTACAGAAAATACACGTTTTCCGGCTAATTGTGATTGCACGTCAGCAGGAGTCGGTATGACAAAACGCTCACGTAAAATGGCAAGGTTTAGTGGCTTGGGGTCGAGGCAAAGACGTAAACTCTTGTCTTTTTTCTCTACCACCACCAAGTTGCTAACCCAGTCTGTGGGCCCATCAACATCTGACACAATTCCTTTGCGAGTAAGATCATCCAAAGCTGCCTTGAGCTTTGGGCGAAGAGCATATGCAATATGCCTCGGTGGTTGAACCACGGGCGTGATCTCATTTTTGAGCGAAATATGATATTTTTGTTTATACAAGCCGGTGCCACTAAACACTTCTCGGTAATGGTGTTTAATATTGTCGAGCGTTAAGGGAAACCGTACCGGTACCACCGGCACTTTGTTTGGAGAAATATCCTCTATTTTCTTGACCAAGTTTAAAAGCTCACAGGCATGCTCACCAAGTATGGGAATTTGTACAACTTTGCAAACATAAAATGATAAGCGAAAACGTTCGCCTTGCCTATCAAATACATCTAAAAAAGTGGTTCCCAGCGGTTTAACCATGGCATTGCCAAAGCCACACAACACAGTAGAACAATTATGCAACGGGCCTAAACACATTTCGCTATAAATACTGTATGGTAAAACATTAGCTTCAGCACCAGTGTCAAGCTTAAATTCGATTTCAAAACTACGAAAGTTATTGTCTTTTACCGTCAAGTTGGATCGCATCTTCGTTCGCTGGCCTCTCTCAAGCAGGGAATGTATCTGAAGGAACTCTTCGTCTTCGTCAGCGGGTTGTTCAGTCATTATTTCGTTTATCATTCGACGCTGGCACACGGCTGCGAAGTGATTGCGTTTTCCACATTTATGGCATTGCTTGCCAAAAGCTGGGCATCGGCGCGGCTCGTGAACTGCTCCACAATAAAAGCAAGGCTTTTGACGCGGTTGGTTGGTAAAGGAGCTGGTTGCCTGGTGCTTTTTCTGAATTGCGTTCACCGATAATTCTGTACGTTTGGTTTTGTCAGCCATGAAATGCAACCTTGCTTTCGTTGCTTCGAGTGAATGACATATGTTGATCGCTTTTTCTAAGGTGAGCTCTTCTTCTTCCAGCATTCTTTGCCGGGCGACATCGTCACGGACGCCGAAAAGGATTTTGTCGCGTAATTGTCTGTCGAATGTAGTGCCAAACTCGCAGTTTCGGCCAATGATGCGTAACTCCATAAGCCATTTATCGAATGGCTCGTCCTCTGACTGCTGTCGCTGCCAAAATTTGTAAGATTCGAACGCCGGTCTCTTTTTTGGATTACAATATGTGCGGAAGCGCTGGAGAACTGCATCACACGTTGCGTCATCATCCTCAACATTAAGGTTGAAACTATCGAAAATATCTCTCGCCTCCTCTCCCGCACAGTTCAATAAAATGGCGACTTGGGTGGACCGCGCCTTCTCGCTGAGTTCTGCAGCTGCGTAATAATTCTTAAATGATTTCTCCCAACGGCGCCATTCCTCTGACAAACTCATGGCACTGAAGTTTAATTCTCTTGGCGGGCTTAACTTGGTCATGATAAAGTTCGAATCCTACTTCTGACACCATGTAACGTTTTCATACACTCATTAAAAATATACGATTTACTAATGTTTTATTCACAGATAGTTTTTTAGAATGAATCCTACACGTGGCGATACATATGTAATATACAGTACCGTTGTCAGTCCGGCAATAATCAATCAACATTTAGAAATGCTTGTGAAGCATTTCTCGACGCACGCAAGTCACGGAAGGTGAACAAGGGGTCACACTTGAAAGCGGTATGATAAACAATGTTACACTAAGAACAATTTACGCCTCTTCACACCACAAAAATCTGGCAAGCACCAGAATACTGCCAGCATCAAATAGCAAAAAAGTGTTAGGAGTGAAGGAGTTCCGAACCCTTCACTCCTCACCATTGCAACTAAAATATTTTTTCTAACATCGACTCTACTTCAGGAACAGTTTTTTTATGACTTCAAGGATTACTTCGGGGAGTTTTTTTTTTAGAAAACATTTTCAAGATGAAAAACAAGACAACTAATTATTTTAGGAAGAATTTAGACTGCAAAAAGTCACTAGATTGTACTGCAGTAAGAATTCACTAGAGCAGACCAAACTACATTGGATCTAGTAAAAAACTGCTAGCGGTGACAGCACTGCACAAGAATAAACTAATTCCAATTGCTAGCAATAGCACCATCTTGAAAATCCTCCTTTTTCTTGGCTTCAAGCCGAGTTGCATGCTTGCGATTCTTCCGCACTCCACCTGAAAATTGTTCAATAAATCTTTAGTATCTTATTTGCCAAGTTGACTTCACTAATCACTATAGCGTATATTGGGGGACAAAGTGCTGCGTCATGCCCTCTCCCCACCTGGTCACAGGGCCTGCGAGAGGGGGCTTCGGGGGGTACATCGTACCCGGGCCCGGGTCTTGGGGGCCGTCAAGTTTTGGACCAACACGACCAAATTTGAGTGAAGACCTTTTTTTTTTTGGTCTTCACCTAATTTTGGACAAAAATCAGGACCAAATTTGAGTGAGGACCTTTCTTGATTTAATTTCACTAAATTTTGGGGGCCCGGCATCGATCTTTACACCCCCCGCAAAAGTTTCTATCTCAGGCCCTGCCTGGTCATACAGCATAGCATTTTTTGGGAAGAAAGACCTTCTGAAATCGACAAACCTATGACATAATTCCTACTTTTTCAAATAATATTTCTCTTACATTTGCCTCATAACGTGATCTATTTTGGACAACGAATGATAAGTTTCATAGAGCAACATTATGCATAAAAACACGCTAATTTGCTTTAAAATGTTATTTTATCTTAAAATTAAGCAAAATTTTTCAACGGCGGAGGCTTCGTCTTCGTGTAACTGTGATAAGCTCATCACAACAATATTGTACCACAGGGAATATACTACAAATATGGCAGATAGGCACCGTAAGCATAACTCTTTACACCCAACATAGCATTTATAGTACCATTATGCAAACCAAACAACTACCGTACCGGCACTCTTCGACAAATTTAACCAAAGTATTGCGTTTTAACCCATCGGTTTCTTCGTTTAAACTAGACTTTTTTGCATACCGGTATGTTGACCATGCCAAAGTAGGGAATACCATTTTTGAGCCATTTTATTATAAATATGTAAACTAAAAAAAAAGGTGAAAATCATAACCTCAGATTTTGCTCAAATTCTCTGAAGTTGAAGATTTGTGTCCATAACATAATAAAAAAAAACAAAAAAACTTTAATTTACATATGGTTGAGTTACGCGTAATTGAAATTTGCAACATTTTGACCACATGATGACGTAAATTTTTTTACATTTTTCTTAATAACTTTTTTACTTCTTAACATAGAAGTCTGAATCTTAAGTTTTTTAGAATCAGTGAAGTTTGCTTTATTCATAACATTTGTCTTTCATTTGCTTTTCAGGTTAAAATAATAAGATAATGCAAAAAACATGTATTTCGCAATTAATGCACTATAACTCCGAAACATATCGCCAATTTTTTTTTTAACTGGAATTACATTGTTGACTAAGAACTTGCTACCAGGGTGTCGAACCGTTTCAAATAACGGTTCGGGTTCAGGTTTAGCTCCGGCTCAAAATATTTTAGCAGTTCAGGTTTGGTTCGGGTTCACTTGAGCCCCATTTTTGAGGTTCAGGTTCACTCAAGTAAAATATTACTGGTTCAGGTTCGGTTCGGGTTCATTGACTTAAAATTTAACTGTCGTTACTCGTTTCGTCCAGAAAAAAAAAAGGAGAAATTGCTGATCTTGTTGAAGTTAACCACTGCTGTTATTGTGTGTGTACCAGCGCCAGCGGCATCAGGATATGGAAAAATATATTCTTACTTCTGTTAGGGGTTCAGGTTCGGTTTGGGTTCACTTGAGCACAATTTTGAGGGTTCAGGTTCACTGAAGTAAAATTTTGCTGGTTCAGGTTCGGTTCGGGTTCAACAAAATGAAACGGTTCATTCGGGTTTACGGTTCGGGTTCAGGTTCGGTTCGACACCCTGCTTGCTACACAAAAAAATATATATAGTGGATATTGAAGTGCAACATAGTTAAATCTACAAAAAGGTTAGGTTACCTAAATATTACAGATAAACTATTTTTAAATTTTTGAAAGACCTTGTTGAGAAAAATTAACAGCATGTTCCAAATTAAATTGTTAGTTTTGCATCTATTAACAGTGGTGCTATGCTAGTCAAGCTTGAGTTTATTCAGTAAGGTATATAGAGAATGCTAAGACTGATATTATTTTTAGCAAGACTGTAAGAAAAAGCTCAGTTTATTTCCAGTTTGGGTTTTCATTGTAAAAGTTTTGTACTATGTCCAAAAATGCTACAAATAAGTCTACTTATAAACTTAACCTCCTATTACATAAACATGATATCAGCTCATTAAAATGTCCAGGAAAGCCAACTAGTCTGTGTACAACAACCAGATATTTTTGTAAAATATGCAGTTTCAACGAAACTGCAACATTCTGTTCCCTCCATTCTTTAAAACACATGAGGAAAATAAACATCAAAATTTGTTAGTTGGTTTGAATGCAAGTTATCATTCATTTCGATTTTTAATATTTTGGAATGCTAATTTAGAAAGTTCTCAAACATATGGCTTGCTGCATTGGAGAAATTTTATTTGAAGGCTGTGAGTGTAGTAGCCACGAAAGTGTTTATCAGCCTAAAGAAACTGATAGTTGTCTTACTGTTTATTGCTTTTTATTGCTATAACATCATCAACAAATGCTGCAAATTCAAACAAATTCTTCAATGGTCATATTTTTTCAGTTTACACAATTCTATTTTTTTAGTTTTCATAATTATAATGAAATGACTCTTTTGCATGTCTCCATTAATTGCCAAATCTTTGAACCACCGGAGTCACCTACTATCATCACTGACTTGTACGTTCTAACAAAAAACAATGAATGCAAGTACTTACCAAAAACGACTTTTATGATGATGCTTGACTGATATAAATGATTGCCCATCAGCAACTGAAGTTAATTCTACATTTTTGTGGATATCACGAATACTTTGGGATCTTTAGGAAGGTCTGGGTGTTCAATACGCAACACTTTAAGTAATTTTCATAAAGGCGAATTTGTAACATAAGAGGTGACTGTCCAGTGTCCACTTTGATAAACGACTATGCAAGTTCTGAGGTTCTTTCTTATCACTGCTAGAATTGAAAACATTTTGATAGTCAAAGTCACAGTAGGTGCTGTAGAAGTCGTAACGTGATTCAGCGTCTTCACTTTCAATAGATTTTGAACATGAATTGTATGATTTTTCCAACTGAAACAATTCAGAAGCATCTTCAGGACTGCAAGAAAGCATGTCAAATCCATCCGTACTGGCATTTGCTGTAGCTTGTACAGTAACACAACAAGCATGAACACTACCACCACTTCCTAATGGCAAAGTGGCATCTGGTTCACATGATAACAATACCGGTACTGTGATATCATTTCTACTGCAAATATAGGCAAAATGAGTGTCTACAAAAGTTTCCTTCTCCATTTCTTTTCTTTACTTGAGCAACTACTTTGCGGTGCATCACCCATGTCGCAAAATTTTGCAAACTAAAATATTGTAGGCCTATGGTATACGAGTCTGCAAGATTCAAAATAATATCCTAGCAAAAAATAATTATACCAGCAATACGGTGCATCAAACCCCCCCGACCACAAAACTTTGTCATGGCTATATGGCAAAAATGTTTCTTTTCCTTCAAAAACACATTGTGCAAAATACTAAAAAAATTAAATAAATTCTACTGGGGCCACATCAGTGATGAAAGTTTGGCCAAATTGCAAAAGCAATGATGCAAACGGTACCGGTAGTTTTTGCCGCTTTTGGGCTATTTAGCACAATTTTAACCTGATTTTTTTCCAAAACCATTGCCAATGCAATAATCACAATGAGTGTTGTGATCAAGTCGGCAGCGTGGCCGAATGGGTAAAGGCGTCGTTTTTACGACGATCCTGATCGAATGGTCTGGGTTCAACCCGCACCCTGGCCACGTTGTTGCGTCCTTGGATAAGACGCTTTACGATTATTATCTCTGCTTGGTGGCTTCGAACAAGCAGCAAATTCAGTGGACAAGAATTCGAAAAAATCCACAGGAACATTGGATCATCGGAAACTCCTAAGCAAGTGCGGATTCCTCCAATCACGAAGTAGTCGTTGTTATGAAAAGTGTGCGGATCGTCCAATAAGTTAGCGTCTGACGCTGTCCCGTGGCAGGAGGATAAATATGCGCTACAGCTACATCAATCACCTCTGCCTGGTGCTGATATAGAAGCACACAGTCAGCATTGTTGCTTAAGAAGCATAGCATTAGCTATCCGTAATTAGCCAATGTAGTAGATCTATTACTGCTGAGAGCGAACGCAGAGAAGGCAGGAGTTGCTTTTATTTGCTGTAGTTTGTTTGGTTGTTATACTGGCACAATTGAAAGAACTGAAGAGGGATTTAAGAGTACATTGGCAATCATTAGTCAGCAATCTGCCTTTTCCAACAGATGCTGGATCTTTACTAACTGCTAATTACCAGTACATGTTGCATCAAGTCAAAAATAAAAGCCTAGTCAAGAGCTGCAAATTTAAGACTTACCATGTTAGTGAATTATCACAGCTGCTAAAGTAGCAATAAGTTGCAGAGCATTCTTTTGTTTCCAGATTTCATATCCACACTTACTTTCATATAGGCTTCCAGTAATGGAATGAGATCGTTACTTGTACTCTTCTAAAGCTTATACAGTACAACATACTCAACTGTATTGAATGTGCATCGATAGCAGCAAACAAAATGGCAAAGGCAACCAAAAAGTCAAGAATTACTCGTGAAGCAGTAGCTATATTTGGCCTTGGTGGCAGCAGAACAAAAGAAGATGCAGAAATTACAGGCAGTTGGTTACCAACTAACAAGCAGGTCATAGGACGTTATATGTTTCACAGACAAGAAGGAACTTCCTACAGAACAAAAAGGGACTATGTCAGAATTGTTCAAGAAAAAGTCATTCCATTTTATCTCAAAGGAAACATTTCCGGTATCAACAAAAAGAGGTTGTAAGAAAATCATTGAAATCTTGAGAAGAATGCCAAACTTGGAGAAATATCAGTTGTTACAGACGCCCTCGGTAACTATTATATGCAATTCCTAGTCAGTGGTTGATATCAGGGTTTCGAAAGTGCTCGATAACGGAGTGTTAGAGCTAATATCACAGTAAACCACTACAATATTAAGACATTAAAAATTAAAAACCTATAACCCAACAGTCTGTTTCACCCATAAATGGAATCATCAGGGGTAAAGCTTCATCTCTATTTGATTAAGCTTTACCCCTGATGATCCCATTTATGGGTCATACAGACTGTTGGGTTATAGGTTTTTAATTTTTAATGTCTTAATACTGTAGTGGTTTACTGTGGTATACAATTCCTATGTTACTCCAACGATTTGGAACAGCATGGATGGTGAAGGCTCCAGTTTCAAATCGAATGGAGCAACATAGGAATTACAACGTGCAGTTACAGAGAGCGTCTGTAACAACTGATATTTCTCCAAGTTTGGCATTCTTCTCAAGATTTCAATGATTTTCTTACAACCTCTTTTTGTTGATACCGGAAATGTTTCCTTTGAGATAAAATGGAATGACTTTTTCTAGAACAATTCTGACATAGTCCCTTTTTGTTCTGTAGGAAGTTCCTTCTTGTCTGTGAAACATATAACATCTTATGACCTGCTAGTTAGTTGGTAACCAACTGCCTGTAATTTCTGCATCTTCTTTTGTTCTGCTGCCACCAAGGCCAAATATAGCTGCTGCTTCACGAGTAATTCTTGACTTTTTGGTTGCCTTTGCCATTTTGTTTGCTGCTATTGATGCACATTCAATACAGTTGAGTATGTTGTACTGTATAAGCTTTAGAAGAGTACAAGTAACGATCTCATTCCATTACTGGAAGCCTATATGAAAGTAAGTGTGTATAAGAAATCTGGAAACAAAAGAATGCTCTGCAACTTATTGCTACTTTAGCAGCTGTGATAATTCACTAACATGGTAAGTCTTAAATTTGCAGCTCTTGACTAGGCTTTTATTTTTGACTTGATGCAACATGTACTGGTAATTAGCAGTTAGTAAAGATCCAGCATCTGTTGGAAAAGGCAGATTGCTGACTAATGATTGCCAATGTACTCTTAAATCCCTCTTCAGCTCTTTCAATTGTGCCAGTATAACAACCAAACAAACTACAGCAAATAAAAGCAACTCCTGCCTTCTCTGCGTTCGCTCTCAGCAGTAATAGATCTACTACATTGGCTAATTACAAATAGCTAATGTTACGCTTCTTAAGCAACAATGCTGACTGTGTGCTACTATATCAGCACCAGGCAGAGGTGATTGATCACAACATTCATTGTGATTATTGCATTGGCAATGGTTTTGGAAAAAAATCACGTTAAAATTGTGCTAAATAGCCCAAAAGTGGCAAAAACTACCGGTACCGTTTGCATCATTGCTTTGTGCAATTTGGCCAAACTTTCATCACTGATGTGGCCGCAGAAGAATTTATTTAATTTTTTTAGTATTTTGCACAATGTGTTTTTGAAGGAAAAGAAACATTTTTGCCATATAGCCATGACAAAGTTTTGTGGTCGGGGGGGGGGTTTGATGCACCCTAACCAGTGATCATACCAGTAAAAAATGCTTTCACTATAGTATACCTGTTTTCTTCTCAGATACCTTATAGAGTTGAATGAGGTAATTTCGAACAGTTTTCCATATATTAACTTATTTCTGTCACCTAGTTGGCGATCACTTCTTCTTAACTGATGCTTTATAAAAATGGACTTGAGCGTATCAGATGCCAAATGCACAAATTCTAAAAATTAGCATGAGGATTTAAGCACAGTTTTATTTTAGGCAGTGTCTACTGAGCCATAATTTATGGCAGAATAGAATTGGATGCTGCTATGCTGAAAAGACGATCTTTGCGTCACTCATGTGTGACAAAGCATGATGCTTAGGCCGTACCAAGTTTTGATGACTTTCTTTAATTTCTTAGGAACTCTCACAAACGTTATGGTTCAACTACCAATTCAATTTACCACCTCAACACATTTTACGCCTCCTCAAAACGTGTTTCTGTGGCAACGTGACAAAAATCAAAAAAATGGCTCTAACTCAGCAACTGCTCAAGCTAGATGCAATTTTTTTAAAATCATGCAGAATACCCAATTTCTTATATGCTCTCAATATATTTTATAAGCCTAGCTGCTCAATTTTTCAAGTAAAATCAAGAAAACTTATTTTTTCACTGTTTTTATTGAAATTTTTATGATATATCTCATTGCTGGTTGATTGGTTGACGGTATTTATTCATACTAAATTTAAGCACTTCACAGATAAATACAAAAAAAATGGGAGACAACGAAAAGACCATACGGTCATCAGTGTCAGCTGCCACCCAACTAAAGGTTAATATTTTAATAAATACTTTTGATGCCAATTACATTTGTAAATTTGGAGATTTTTCAAATAAAAATATCATGTTTTAGCAAATATTAAACAATGAACATAATAAAAAACAAACATGGAGATTTTATGAAATTTTTCTAGTAATACATTGTAACTTTCTATTGGCCATACTGTCATTAAAGCAATCATTGTATTAGAACAAATGTTAATTGCTTCTTAAAAGTGTTCACTGATAGGATAGCTAGTACTGTAAGTCTTGAAAAGCACTAAAATCATCACAGAAATGTAATGTTGAACATATTTCTAATCACTGCTGTATTCTGTTATTTTCACATCTTATTTCCGTGGGCTTTGAAAAATGTTGAAATGTCAATAAAAATTGGCTGCTCTCTGCCCACAAAAGAAAATGACTCTGATAGAACTGCATTTCTCAGTACAAATTCCTTGGCAGTTAAGGAAGTGTTCATGAATTTTAATAGTTAACATGCTAAACTTGAATTTAAAAAATAAAAACTTGAAAAGCAAGAGGTGCGCTGAAAAGACAGCTTATAAAGCGAAGGATTGGTGTTCAAACTATGATTTTGGCTTAAACTATATCAGGGTGTAATCAAAAAAATTGG
>CAWYPQ010000238.1:0-76056 GCA_963965965.1 Trididemnum nubilum | reverse complement strand
TCAACTCCACCCAGTACAAGCTGATTAAAATGATGGACAAACTGCTTGGAAGTAAAGGCTTTTTCCATCTTTACGAAATGTTTTTCGTATTGCACCTTGCGCCATAGCCAGACGGTTGAAGAACTTGGCTTAAATAGGCCATTTGTGCATTTGGCATTAATGAATGAAAAACAAGTTTGATTATAAACAAAAAAGCAACGTAATTTGTATCATGTTCTAAACTCGGAAGTCTTTTAAGTAGATCTGTAGAACTTATTGTCTAACACTTAGGTGTTAAACGTTGAAACATGATATAGATTTATGCAGAAGGTATATTTAATAATTAATCTAGTTGGTTTAATTTTTGTGTAAATACTGAATTGAAAAGATGTCTTTACAAAGAAGTCGAATATACGTAACTCATGGACCTTAACACGTGGTTGAGTTAGCGTATATTTAACGTCTTTCTAAAGACGTCTATTCAACTTTGTGCATTTTGCAAAATTGAGAACATTCACACCAAATTTCGTTCTAGACGTCTTTTAACCGTTTTGTGTCCACCGGGCGTTGATACAACTAATCTAAACCTCATGCTTCAATGTGTCATTCAGTAAATAATTAATTAATTATCGATATTTTTAGAAACCGATTGGGAATCCTTCATCTGGGGATGCTAATGCGCTGCGGAGGAGAGAGAGTAGTTGATGAAGAAAAATTTTTCAACCGAGTTTTTACGAACTGAAACGCCACAACTAATCGTCGGTTTTTGGCCGACGCCATCAGACAGTCAGAGCTCGATTCTCTCCCTTAAGAAGAAATTTTTGAATGCGTCGCAGATTTATTTATTTAGTTTTTGTTAGATTATTTTTGTTGTTATCTTTGCTTGTTTGCTTTTTTATAAGTGTAATTTAGCTTCACGTAATAGAAGTTATAAAGTATGAACTTATTTGAAACTGCGATAAGAATGCTAAGTGTTTGAAGCAGAAGTATTCTGCTTTAGAGTTGTTATATTCTTTGTGATGATTGCGCCTGTGAAGCTCTGCGATGCGTTTAATTTACGCTTTTGCTATCAAAACGGCTACATTTCTGATAACAGCTTACGATTTTGAATTTTTTTTACCCAACATTTTATTTAAGTTAGTGTTGAACATAATAACATAGACTTGAAATTGTTTGACATTAGTGTCATTTATTCTTCCTGTGCTAAATCCATTGTAGCCCTTACTATTTTTATTTGCACAGGCACACAGCCAGTAGAATTTTGCTCAGAAAAGAGTTAGAACCAAAACCCGAAATATTTTCGATTAGTTATTGGCTTAAAAACTTTTCTGCAGCCTTCACGAGCACAATTTGTGACAGTTTACTATCGTTTTTTTAAAAATACGGTACTGTCTCGTGATGCAGCATTTCTGCATTAATTTGTACGAGACTATTAGTTGCTAATTGCAATGAATATTGTTCATTTTTTGTTGAGTCAACTTGATGCACTGTAAGTAAGCTTTATTTATTTTGACATTTTGACGATGTCATACTATGGGTCCCATCGTCCTAAGCTTTATCTATTTTGCATCAGTGATAGGCAATTACACTATTATCTAAACTTAAGTTACAGCACTTTCAAGATGATGACATAGGTGGGCAGTACCGCGGTACTTTCTTGGTACCGGTACCGTCGATACTTTTGTGGTACCGGTACAGCGATACTTTTCTATTTTTTTTTTTGCAGTACCAGTACTTTAGTTTTGTTTTCTTTTTTAGTAGGGTTTTTAAGAGGCTAATTGAAAACTTGAAACGCTGTAAAAATGCTTGCGAATAAACCGGATAAACAACGAATCTCTTTTTTTAATTTAGTGTTTAACTGTTGGTATTACTCGCTACTACCACCGCAGGAACTTATCGTTAGCAGTTTGCTGGCCCATTTGAAAAATTGACGTTTTCTTGCAATGGCAAAATGATGCATTACCAGTATTCATGCACCAGCAAAACAAAAGTAAAACCGCTGAGCAAAAATCGTAAGAGACGACTTACGTTATGAATACTCATCACATCAGGCGTGAATGTAGTAGCGTAGCCAGGGGGGCGCGGGGGACTATACCCCCCCATTGGCCTGCCGACCAAAAACTAGAATAGTAAAAATATCGTTTTTTTAGCGCTTCTGAGACTGTCTTTTGCACTGGAATGGATTCAAAAAATTATTTACAACATAGTTTGAAACGTTGCTTTGAAGGGGAAGGGGGCTAACTTGTCAAAAATAAAACTTTTAAATCAGAAAAAAAGACTTTAAAGAATAGCCGAAAATTGGTAACCAAATTTGATCGCTTATTGAAAAATGTTTAGTATAGGTTTCATCAAAAAAAAAAAAAAAATGTTAATAAGTCAAGAAATAAGGTAGGAAGGCTATTCAGCATAAGGTAATTACCAACCACTTCTCTCGACCTTCCTTCGATTAGCCCCCTAAATTATATATATTTTTCACAATAAAATATAGCCGAAACAGATTACTCCATGAGAGGTTTACTAAACTACCGAAATAGGATTTTATGATGGACCAACTTGTAAATAAAAGAACTGAAATTCTAGCTATAGCTATCTCCCACGTACATAGCCCATTTATGCAACTAGTACGGTACAATCATTTTTTGCTCTGCTAATTGCTACGCCACGTATTAATGGCATTTATTTTTATCAAAATAGGTCTAAAATTATTATTTTTTCCAAAAAAATAAAAAAATTTCGAGCGCTGGGGGATACGCCCCCCACACCCTATGCCTCCGGCGGCTGGGGGCCTTGCCCCCAGACCCCAATTGCCTCCGGTGGTTTGGGAATCCGTCCCTAGACCCCTGCAAGCCCCCCCCCCCCAATTGCAGTTTTTTGGCTACGGGCCTGCATGAAGAAAAAATTACTGCACGTTACTGCCGGCCTCCATTTATATTAACTTTTGGCTTTGAATATGCCTGGAAAGTTTGGCAAAGAAGATGTTCTCATTCAAAAACGGTGTATAATACGGCCAAAAGTATTACACCTGGTAATACTTATAGGGAAAAAATTTCTCAAAAAATCTTTTTATCTGCACCAACCCCACTTTGGCTTTGGCCTCGATGAAGTTTTTTTCTTCTTAAACATTGTACTCTCTTCTAATAAGTTCTAAAGGGCAAAACAACGCAATCTAATTTTTGTGCAAAATTGTCGAGTTAAAAACACGGTTTTGTCTTTTGAAATTGTTGGGTGCCACCTCCCGAAAACCCCGCAAAAAAAAAAAACAGAAATCATTTTTTATGAAATTACACCTCGTTTAGAACCCCCCAAATTGAACCTTTAAAAAAATAAATATTTTTACGGCTTTGGCTAAAAAGCTAATTTTTTTATAATCAGAAGAGACAAAGAATCGTTTTGAGAGTCTCCCAAAAGGGTGGCCAAAAGTGCCAAAGCTTTTTTTGCGGCGAGCCTAATTGCATAATCTGGGTTCAACTCTGGTTACATCGTTGCGTCCTTGGATAGGGCGCTTTGCGATGATTATCTCTGCATGTGGCTTCGAACAAGCAACAAATTCAGCGGCAAGAAATCGAAATTTACGGAACATTGGAAAACTAGAAGCTCTTTAGCAGATGCAAATTCCTCCAAGCACAAAGTAATTATCACAATGAAAGTGTGCGAATTGTCCAATAATTAGCTTCTAACGCTGTGCTGTGACAAGAGAATAAATGTGCTATACAAGAGCAACAAAAAATGCCGTAATTTTGAAATTGTTCTCATTACGAGGAAACAAAAGGTTTTTTTTATAATAACGACTTTTGTGATAAAAACCATTAATTTCAGCCGGGTTATACATTTTAATTGATTGGAAAAATTGAATTTAGAGGGCCCGGGCCCCCTGGTCGTCAATATTATTGTTAATTACTGTTGTAGGCAAAAAATGCTAAAAGAAACTAAAACTGACTAAACAATAGTTTTTTTTGTCACATTTTTATCATAGGTAGCATTTCAATTGGAGGGGGCCCGGGCCCCCTGGGTCTTCCCTTCTGGCTACGCCTATGTCCCGTGGCGCCGGGCCTGAACAGTTACGTCAATGCTTAGTAAAATAAATTTTGTTAAACAGTTAACAGTAAAACTAAAAATTGAATTTATAGTGCTCTGAGAATTGAACGAACATATAGAACCAGGTAACAAATAAGAATCAAAGACAATTTAGTTGTGGAGTTATACTCGTAGAAAAAACACTCAGTGTAACATGAATCGCATTGAGCATCATTTGCTTAACATGTACGTCATTACTACGTATCTCCTTCGACTTAAACACCAATATCTTAAACGCTCGATCTACTTTTGTGTCAAAGTTGGACAAAATCATCGCAGGGACGTAAATCACCTACCATTTCTACAAAACTCCAAGAAATGTTTTGGAACTCGGTCGATTGATAAATTTTCCTTTCGGATCTCTACGCGAGGAATTATTTTAGTGTTTGATGGCCGAGAGTGTGATAAACAGATCGACTACTTCAGAGCAATAAGAGCCGGGACAGATTGTATAGAAGCTGAATACTGTACCGTATGTCATAGTGCTTTAATGGCAAAACCTTAACGTATTTGAGTCGATATTTCTTATTGCTTTTTGTTTATGTAGAAAATGCGTTAAGGAATTTAACTTCCCAGTATAACTTCCAAGGGTAACTTTCTAAGTAATTTCTAAAGCGCTGGTTTAACCAATCAGCATTTTGAAATGCTTGTTTTTTTGAAAGGAGCATGCCAACACATAATTGAATGGTGATTTGCTTACTTGTCTACCATTTAAGCCTGCTAATGCCGATTGTAACCTGAACCAATATCAAAAAGGCTTGAATAATTAACTTTCGTAAATAAAGTTAAATTTGACCATTAGATACCGTATTTGAATGCCATCGTTCTTTGTACTATTTATTTGTTTGAAGTAGCGGCAGCGACAAGCGGCAGCGGCCGCTGTTTTGCATACAAGTAGCGGCAGCGGCGCTACTTTTTTATTTGAGTAGCGATAAGCGGCAGCGCTGCTGCTTTTTTTGCTAAATAGCGGCAGCGCCGCTAATTTTCAAGTAGCGGGTACCCAGCTCTGTTCGAAGTAATTGCATTTTTATTTTCCAAGTTGTATACAGACAGCAAAAAAATTGTTCATTTTTCGAGAAAAGGCTGTCGTTTGCCCACCTGTCTACCACACACGGTGAAAGCTTCACACTGCCCATTTTATTGCTAATATCTAAGCGGGAAGCTGGATGTAAATACAAACTTTTTTCAAGTTTTGGTTTGACCAGACCGGTAATCGAACCCAAATGTACTGTATCAGTAGCAAACGCTTTTTCCTCTCGACTAATGATAAAAATGTGGTTATATAAAAATTTTATAACAGTGTTGTTATATACGGAATGCTATGCTGCACTTTTGATTAGGTTTAGCATTGCCAGATCTACCATATTGAGAATGAAACCCATAGTACGAGTTTTCCAAGTGAAAACTATTACTATATTATATTAAACTGCGAATCTTTAGCATACTAAAAATTACAACAAAATTTAACCAATTATATTGACGTTTGTTCCAGCTATGTCATATACATTTACACACAAAATATGAATGAGAAAAAATGGTGGTTTGATACTTGTTCTTTTACAAATTTTTGCACATAAAATACCATATTTTGTAGTGTTTAGCAAAAGGAGCCATAACAGTAACAAATATTTAGCTTGAAATCAATCCAGCAACAAACTAATGATTGAGATATTTTAGTACAATAGAAATAATCTTTTAATTTAATCCGTAATTATCTCTGAGTTACTGAATAAAACTCCAGCTGCGATGCCGCGTAATGGCAATCAAACGCTTATTAACATTATGCGAATAAAAAGCGAACCGATTGCTTCTAAAGTCCTTGACTTATATTCAAATTAATTGAAGATCAAGGTTGCAAATATAATAACAAAAAGTTTGGACTTTTTTTCAGAAAATTGAACTTCTCGTCGAGCAAAAACGGATTTTTTATCTTTTGTAATTCGGGAGTTATTAACGTTTGAATTTGTTGTGTCGAATCAATCCCCTTGGGCCATAAATCAAAAATTTTGCCAGGTCCGAATAGGGATAAAGGCTGCCATCTAGTGTCAACGAGTCTTTGCTGTCCAACAGCCAATCCAAAAGTTATGGAAAAGCCAAATTTTGAATCGTAATTGATTTTTAAGTGCAGGTATAAATAAATTCATTTTAAAACTGATGACGTCGTTCCTGGTGACGTAATTGCCAAATTTTAAGTTTTGGAAAAATGGCGTATTCTGTGCTATTGATAACTCAAATTGTGACTGAGAGTTAGCTGTTTGGCTCCAAACCAAAAACTGAATAAACCAAAGTGATGACGTCACAAACGTTTTTGATGACGTCATCTGTTAAGAGTTTTGATCGTGAATTTGAAAAAGAGTGTTTGACCCAACAAAACATTGCAACACTTTGAGAATATTAGCATCATCATTATCATTTTGAGGTTCTAAGGCATCTTCGAGTTCTTGGCCGAGGACTTGCATTGTTCTTCTAAATGCAACGGTTTTAAAAAAACTAGTTTGCGAAATTATATATCAATTGATACGAATATGTCCCGAGCACCATTTTATATCCTATAGGAACAAAATTTTTTCCGTTTTGCAATGTCTGACAATATTATTGTCTTACGCAAAATCCTATGTTAGCATACTCCTACAATCTGTGGTACTAAATCCATTCTAGAATAGGCCTGGCACCTTAACTAAACTTATCTAAACAATTAGAATAACATTTGAACAAACTTATCTGATTAAACTAAAATAACACCTGAGCAAAAATTTATCTAATCAAACAAGATTCTTGAGTATCTGAACAAAATTTATTTAATTAATCCATAATAACCTCACTAATATTTGACAGTTTGCAGCCTTAATAATTTTTTTTATCTTTGCTAATGCTTGCATTTTGAACTAAAATTGCAGACCAACTTTAACTGTGCGAGGAAACTTTTTGATAAACATTGATAGGTTTTCTTGCTCTAGCAGCAAAATGCATCATTTTATTTTAGTCCCATATTGGGAGGTTTTATCTGCTTGACTACTACCACCGGCGCAGCCAGAAATAATGAAAGGGGAGTGACAAAATTTTTTGTTATGATTGAAGCATATCTAAATCAAAAAGTTTTTATTTAGGCAAATTGTATCAAAGTACTGAACAAAGGTAAAACGATAACAGGTTGAAGTCTTGCCGTCGTTCATGCAGCAGACTCATAAAAAAATAACTGAATGAAAAAATAGAATTAAAGTATTTTTACGATTTTAATCTATTTAACGATGCAACAGTGGATACAAAAAAGCGTGTTTTTTCACTTAATCCACGAGAAAACCGCAGATTGCTATTATTATTCAAGCAAGCTAGCATAATAATATTGCAATTTTCGAATAATTATACTGACATTTTATTTATCAAATTGCCTTGGCTAGGAGACAGCAAAGGAACTTTTTGATGTTTGAGTCAACTGCCACCTGTCTACCACAGTATATTGTAACAAATTAAGAAAAAATAAAATGCACAATTCGCAAAAACATACGAACAACTCCCGCCTACACCCGAAAATGATTGGTTTTAAAAAAAAAAAGTGCTCCCTATTATTACTGTATTTATGTTAATTGACAGTTGACACCAGTCATAACGTGCTGCTTGCTATCTTCAAACAACAACAAAATGAGCTGTATTGTGGTTTGCCAATACAAAGTTTCGTGTTGTTGATTACTGTACTCATTGTTATTACAGTATTATCGTTGGTAGGAAATAGGGATCCAAGCATCAGGCAAGAATAACGCAACATCGACCGACCAATTCTTTGCACGGTTGCCTCAATCAAATAATGCGAATCTGATCGCGACGTTCGCGGAAAAATGGTCATAACGAAATACAAAGGGTTTATGTTTATTTATATGGCACGCCCGCGAACAAAATTTGGTTCGCGCCAAAAACTGCGTATAAAATGCTTCCTGAGCAAATTTTTAGGCCCGGTCGAAAAATCGTAAAGGTGCGGGTGTATTGTTAGTTTGTTTAAAACTACTTGTACGCTGGTTTAAGGCTACTTGTACGCTGGTAAGGCGCAGTGGCGTCGCTAAGGGGGGGGAGGGAAGGGGGGCGGCCCGCCCTGGGTGTCACCATTTTGGGGTGACACCATTTGTTTGTTGGTTTTTTTCTTTTGAGACCGAAAACCCACTGATTGGTAGGCAAAGACCTTTTTTTTTTCTTCACCTACATTTTGGCCCATAAAAGGTGCCACCACGAAATCCCGCCCCTTGTGCTACCATTCTTAGCGACGCCTCTGGTAGGGCGATACGCAGAGTTTACCGATTTTGGTTTAAAATAAACTAAAGACGAGCTATTGCGCTCACGATTTTACGCACAATGTAGATCGGGATTGAGCGGGCGGCGTCTGCGCGACTTTTTGCTCGCAACCAATTAGGACACTCAATTTAGACTTCGACACAACTTGGGCTACGTCGCCGGACTCGCTGCTCTGATAGAAAACAAGAACATTGTTCATAATCAACACAGCTATACGTTGTAATATGCAGACATAGAAATTAATCAACACAGATTTCCAAAAAATAAATTAGCGAACTATTTACTGTATCAAACTTTTGACATCGCGCAAATTGGAGTTGTTAAGATGAATTCAAACCAGCCGATCGCGTTCCCAACTTCAACCGAAAATAAAATTAAAGGATCAAGCTGACATCGTAGTTTCGCTTATAATTTTTTTGATTCCGTCTTTTTTCAAATGAACGGCTTCACTGGGCTGTAAGTCTAAATGCTGGCCTACATGAAGCGGTAAAGACCAATTACGTCTGATATCTTATTCCATGTAAACGCAAAAAAAACAAGTAAAATGCATACCATCAAATGACACGCGTATATTTATACGTATAAATACACATGATCGATAAAACGGACTTAATTCAGTATAATAAAAAATCAATTTTGACGTTCAAAATAAACGGAGAATCATTCTCTTAAAAGAGATTTGCTTTTCTCTTGCGATTAGTGTTTTTCTAAATGTTTTCAGATAAAATATTCTCGAAATTTATTTGGGTCGAAATACGATTCGAATATGGTGGCATTTTATTCGTGTACTGATACGCGTCAGATCGGGCCGCGACAAATTCTCGACGGTATCTGATTCTACTTGTTCCATTTTGGAAAATGACGAGTTTTGAAACAAATGGATTGCGTTTTTTGGTGCGAAGCCGCGCTGCTTTCTGCCTCATTCGTGTTCTCCCGCAAAAGCAATGCAGTATACTGACTAGACATTATCATTCCACGACAGCGCGATACGGCCTACGCAATTAATTTCCTTACGTTTTCATTAAACATCAGCACTGACTATACACGCATTCCCACTTTCCGGTTTTGGTTCTACTCTATGGCGCAAAAAGACAACGTGGCTAACTTGTTTCAATAAAATCAAGTTTTTATGTGCGATTGTTATATTAATGTGACGTAAAAGATAACTTTTTTTTATTCATTTTTACCAAAATTGATTTTTTGATAGTAACTCATTTCATTACCATTGCTACGTTAGAAACGATTCACTTTGCCTGTTTTGTAGCAAACGTTTTTTCAATCCGAATATCTCGCAAACAATACAAGCAAGAGGGCTGAAATATGTTGCGAAGATAAAAAAGCTAATGACCTTAGAAAAAATTTTCAAAAAAATGCAAAAGTTTTGAGGTTGTTTATTTGCTTGCAACTCAAGGTAGAATTACACTTGAGTTGAGCGTTTTTCAATTACCGTAGTTTTTTGACAATTTATTTTTTAAATAAGTTTTTGAAATTGGTCACTTTAAAAAAGGGGGGGGACTGGTCCCCCTAATCCCCCTTGCTGGTTGTGCCGGTGCCTACCAAACCAGACTTTTACTGACAACACAGTTTTTGATTTTCAATCCAATGAATTCACAATATAATTCTCCCAAATTTAAAGCTAACAAAAAAAGTTTTGCAATGTTTCGTTTGATCAAATTTGGTCAATACTCTTTCAAACTTACAATCAAAACTTGTGACAGATGACGTCATGAAAAGCGATTGTGACGTGATCACTTTTGATTTAAGCATTTTTTGGTTTGGAACCAAACAGCTAACTCTCATTTCCACTTTGAGCCATCAATACGTCATTTTTTTCAACAACTTCGGCAATGACGTCACCAAGAATGACGTCATCAACTTCAAAATAAATTTTTTAAAACCTGAACTTAAAACCAACTTTCATTTAAAACTAACTTCGCACTTTTACAACTTTTGGATTGGCTGTTGGATAGTACAGGCTTCTTGACACTAGACGGCAGACTTTAAAGGCCAAAACAGGGGGAAGTCCCACGTCCAAAACATGGGGATTTTTTTTTGGTGGCTCAGAACATGGTCCTGAGTCATTGTGCCAAATTTCAGCTTATTATAAATTTTTTCCGGGTAAAAGCTATTTCTATCGGACTAATATACTAGAAAGAATAAAAAAAAAATTTAATGAAATGCATAAATGTTAAGTGGGTATTACAGGTCATTTTCACTTCTTCAAAACAGTTTATTGCACATTACAGATGTTGTAGAATTACAAAAGCAATAAAATAATGAACTACGTAGTAACATGAAGAAGTTTATATAAATAGGCTACTAAACTTCTCAATAACTGGATGAAATGCAACGAATAACTAAATTAGAGCTTGCAAGCAAGCCTATCAAAAACACCTACTTTGCTTGATACCAATATTATGAGCAATTGCACCATCAACAGGGTTTAAGTGAAACCATTAAAGATACTTTACACTAGCGAAGGCTATAATGGCCTAAAAATAGACGGACCAGGGCATGCAGCTACCAAGCGCTACTCCTATTAGTATTAAGCCTATCCAACCTTTATCTAAAGTCCAAAATAACCGTGATTTTTATTCATCATGGTTTTCGTAGTCTTATAACTTAACCCAATGCTTGAACTGATGAAAAAATTGTAATAATTTTTAGACTGGATTTTGGACTTATTACGCTAAATACCATGCGTTATTAATGCTGGCCTTCTTTCATGGCAAAAATGCGCAATGACTTTTGAGACGGTTGCAACAATATACGATCATGTTTAGATTACGAGCAACAATGTACGATTAAAAACCCGTGCATTGCTGAAAGCAAAATATAAGATTGCTGTACCCTGTGCCCCAGAATCACATTGTCAAAAAGTGTCAGGTTTAATTATATGACAAGCATCTTTCTCCACGCGTTTGCCCTCAGTCCTTGTAAACGCCTATTTCGCGAGTTTGGTTATACATTTCTCATTGTCGCATTTCTCGTGATTATTATCATGCGATAGTCTTTTCTCTTGTTTTTACACGTTTTACAACAAACCTGGGCTCTTTGTTTTTTCTTTTTGGTTTAGTGCTGAACAGTGCGCGCCATTTTATTTCTGAACGCCAATTGTATTATGTTGGAAGTCAGCCGGGAATAATTTTAGCAAAAATTTGCTCCATTTGTTTAAGTTGCGCTGATATTATTTTACATACCATACCTGAATACATTCATCGAATCGACGGACTTTGGTTGTGGTCTTCTGTGGATCGGGCAGTTTTAAGTACTTGCAGTGAAGACCCATTGGGCTACCCGCCGGTTTACCGTTATTCTTCATCTTAAATTAGTTACGGTTTCGTAACACCCTGTTCTAGACCATACACAGCGCAGACATACTAGCGCTCTTTACCAGTCTTTAACAAAGAAGTAGCAAGGTTTGAACCCTTCTCTCACTGTCCCAGAACCGCCAAGCAAAGTCAACTTTTCTGTTTATCACATCACGACAATCTATAATATTATCCTTTAGCCGTATAAAAGAGGGTTGCTCAATATATGGTAATACACTAAGATGTAAACCAGATTTAATAATAATAATATAAAAATGTCACAAAAAAATATGAACTGTGATAATAAATTAGGTAGCGCTTGCGAGTTGCGGGGCTAGCAACTAAATTTAGTCTTCAGTGACGAAACTATATGTTTTACGACAATGGCAAGTAAAATACCCGCTCAAAACATAAATAAAAATAATATAACGACTATGATACTACAGTAAAAATAGTCTTTAGGACAGGGTCAGTAGTTGAACTGACTAAGCTTATGCACATACTGTATTTGAAAGGACTTTCCTGAGTATGCTTCCCTCGAACTGGAAATCCACTGACTCCGTATTACTATTGTAAACTAACTAGTATGTTGGCCCCTGGAAAAACAACATAGACCAACGCAAGTGGAGCACAAAGCCCCGTCACAAACCGAAAACATACAGCACTGTGTAAGCAAAGTGACTATGGTTCGTCTCATGGCGATGTGCATCCTTCATTAGGGCGAGAAGAAGAAAGCTTGTTGTCGCTTTTCACTCTGAGACGGTCAGGGGTCTATACACAGTCGTGGTGAACGTTACTGTGAGGCGAATGAGAACGTCTCGTTTGAGCATGCGGATTGTGGTGCAGCAGTGGAGCCAAATAGTGGCAGATCATGACTCGCGTGGTTGTCAGCGCTGAAATGAAGCAAGTTGCTGAGGAAGCAAACATTACACGAGGAAGCATAGCAGCTAAGAAAGATCTAAAGAACTATTGTCGACAATGAGTGCGCGCTTGGGAGGATGGAAAGTGTCGTATCTCACTTTTAGCGTCCGACAGTTTTGTACTCTGCTATGTGGAGCAGGGAACGCTGTGAAGATGGCTGCTGTAAGTGGTCAAAGTTGATGCAACAAAGAACTGTAAATAAAACATCACAATCTTTAGCTGCAAGAAGGCGATAGATAGCTATTTTACCTTCAAGCAAACGCGTGCCGATACAAACAATGGTACGATTTGAAAATAGGTTAATTGAGGTCACTACTTCTTACAAGGTATGACAAAGCAAATTCCACTCAAATTAACCTGTGCTGCTTTGCCTGCTTGAATGAAACTTTCAAACACAAACAGAATTTATTGTAGAAATCCGACAAAATTATACGGGATCAGAAAACAATGAAATTCATGCGCTAAGCTGCGCGATATAAATGCATTAATTTCCGCTAAATTCGAAGTGTATTTATTATTCATATAAATTTCTATAAGTCATGCGTTTCTAAGCTGAACTGATAAGCGGTATCAACGCTGTGAAATACCGGCCAGTTGGTAGAACGATAACTCGTTTGTCTCTGGAGCAGGAGGTTTACGGTTTAAATCTAGGACCCGTCAAGTCGCACACAGTCTTGCCAACGACTTGCCACCGCTACAACATTTCTGCGAAAGAAACCGTGTTTCTCGGGCGCAATGGGCCCGGTCAATTCGTTACAGGTTCCGGCGCAATACAGCGAGTAAAATAACGATTTCATTTAATCGGATTTGACGTTGTGAAATTTGAGAAAAATAAGCAAAAATTGTAAAATCAATTAACGGCGGAGCGATATAGATACTTTTTGATACGGATTTACTATATTTTGTGATAGAGTTTATTTGAGACTTAAAAACCAATTTTGTTTATTTGTAAATGAGGGAAAGCTTAGATAAATTACACGATAAAAGAAATAATTATTGTCTCAAGCTTCAATTACGTTCAAGCTCTGAAAATGAAACTATCTTCCTCTAGCAAGCCAATGTGATCAACAAGAAAGACCAACATGTCCCTTAGCTATCTCCTGGCCAACGTAACCTGGCAGTTGCTATGACAATTGTGAAACGGCTAATTCGCTTTGCTGAAAACGGAGATTAAGCTGAAAGTGAAGTAACAAAGTTACAAAAATTTTTAACTTCGCAGTGCTTTGAGCATTGAAACGGCACAATGATCATTGTTTAAATAGTGCTTCGCGCTTATTTTTTTTTGACTTAATGCAAGTAAAAATCAAAGGCCCATTAATAAAATTTACCGCAGCAATTCTTTCTGTCATTCCTGAACACGTTTTCTGGAGAATAGGAACGCACTATGACGTCATCATCAGTCATCTGCATATACAAAGCAACCTTGTTTGTACTGGATGAAAATAATGCAATTCGTTACGCAGTGCTCGCAAGATGCAGAGGACGTTGGAGACTAAACAAGTGAGTTTCATTAATTTGTAGGGTTGCTACACCGATCACACAATTTTATTTATTTGATTAAAAACAGTAAAACCTTATTTAAAACTGTAACGTTTTTAAACATTTCGGATTTCTATTTGAACAAGATTTTATTCTTACTGATGATGGACGTAGCCAAGTTCGAAACGTTTGAAGTTTTATTATTTTAAATACGGCTTTATTGTTTTCAATTAAATTAAACATCACACAAAAGTATTATGTACAAACATTATGGCTCAAACCTATAGTAACGTCACTAGGTCTTTTGTCATCTTTGAAAATAAGTTTGAAGAATATCGCAGTGTTTTGGTTGCTATCGTTTAGGTTTGGAAATTATTATTTTGAGGCATCAAATGGTTCAAAACTCTGTCGCTTTTCAGTATCTTGCACGAGATTTTTATGGTCATTGGAACATCAATAAATTTTTAGAATTTTGATTCATCACTCTGGCGAGCTATTGATTTTAGCAATAGAGTTTACGACATTTGCAGTAAATTCCCTTCCCAAATCGTAAAACCTGAGCAACAGCTATAAAACCTCCGCCAGGCTGTTTGCCTGTGCAAAGTTTAATGGCATCATTCATTGCAAAAGCAAGCTTTCAGCTCCATGCATAAAGCGTTTCTATGTCGTAAAATAAATCATTCTCATTGTTTGTTTGGTCATTACAAGCACGCCTGGACGAGAAATAGGCTTTTGTCGCATTTAGTGGAATGTTTTTTTCAATCAAGCTGCCAAAAAAAAAAAATACATGCGTACGGGCATATTATACTTATATACATACAAACCCGAAACAGCAGGCCGTACAGCGATTGAGAATATATAGCTCCTTGATCAGATCTGCGATTTGGTCAGGTCGAACACTTTCGCTGGGCACGAAAGTGATAATTTTCGTGCAGGCTTGAACACTCTTTCAATCAACCAACCGGTATACTCTCTGTTCGCTGCTGATGAAGGGACAAACCCCAAAACGGCAGCCGCAGAGCGATTGAGAATATATATGTGTATAAACAGCTGCAATTCATTAAAATGACACTCACGTAAATTTGCTTGTGTTGAAAACTGATGGAGTAAAATGTGGTTTGTTATCGAATCTAATGAAAAACTTTTTAGGTAAAAATGATTTTCCGTGCAAATTGATCAGCCAAAACTACAATGACGACAAGGCAAAAACTAAAATGGCAACCCTGTTACAAGCTGAGGAGAAATGAATTATTGTAATGACGCAAGCACATCAGCATGGGAAGGTAGTCAAAGCACAGCTCAGCTTCCAATAAAATGTTTATAAAACTCAGTCGTGATCAAGCGACGCCAGTTGAGCTGTGCGGCGTAGTTGGCCGTGAAGCGGGTTTGAACAAGTTTATTCTTGGGGCATTCGTTTAGGGCAAAGGTTTTCAAACTGTTTTACTGGTACACGTAACAGTATGAGACTATTTTTAATGAGCGTAGCCACCCATCTATTTGCAATTAAATTTTACATTCGCGTGCCCTCGAACAATCGGCAAACTTCAGCCACAAATTGCCATATTTGGAAAGAGCGATTCAGTTGAGGCGAATTTTGATTCATTGATAAAAAATACGAAGATATCTAAAAAATCTGAAGAAAATGAGAACAAAAAAATTATCGATTTTGATGATCTATTGTACTGATGAAGGAATGCCAGTTTCTGTACCTTGATTGTAATTATAAGGAAGCTGCAGAATGAGTTAGAATATTACAGCAAGTTGATATCGTGGTTTGTTACCCAAACATTGGCACCCAACTTGAGAAGTTGTTTGGTTTGGAGGTGGGGGCAACACACTTGTGTACGCAACACATTAACGTGGATGAGTTATAAACACAAATGATGTGAATTGGAGTATTATTGTTGATTTTTAATGCACAGCAGTTTCATTTAATTTGATTAAAAAGAGCAAAGCCTTATTTTTAAAGCTTTTGAGCAACGGTAAACAATTAATTCTAGTAAGATAATGATTTTGCATCTCTTTGCAGCAAAATAGCAATTTTCTATTACTTGTATTGTAATACGCAAATCAAAAATCAAATCAAAGTTTAATTACTTTTACAAATTTTATATTATAATAGTTTTGGAGTGTTTAAAAGGACATTCAGGTCAAAATTTTATTTGCTCAGTTTTGTTTGAAAAAAATTTGACTGATCTAAAGACAAACTTCACCCAATTTGAGCTTTCTGCGACCTTTTATTTCCACTATATAACTGATTAGATTTCTCCTTAGGAAGGCTTTTTCTCCTTAGAAATTTTGCCGGAGTTGCGCCAATTAGGAACAAAATATTAAAAAGTTATTGCATGTTCATGATTCTCAATTTAGGTTTTGCAGCAAAGTTCACTTTGAAGTACGAGGAAAGTTGCTAAAATTAAACTGCAATATTTCAAAACATGGCAATTTCAAAACATAGTTGGCAAAAACGCACCAAGCCGCCAGAGGCACGAAGGTTTAAAGATTGTATTTTTTTTTGCAAAAATAACTTAATTTTAAGCCTATTTTGACGCAAATTACTGGTTTTAAAACGTGTCATAGAGATTAGCAGTGCAAAACCATGATTAAACTACTTGCATAAATGGGCAATGGCTATGTGGGACGTGGCTAATGTTAAAACTTCAGTTATCTTATTTACAAGATGGTACCGTAAATCATAAAATCTTATAGTTCAATGAAACTCACAAGGAGTGATCTATTTCGTTTATATTTAATAGAAAAGATAATTTGGGTAAGAGGGGGGGGGGGCTTATAGAACAATATTTAAGTCGAAGTGATTGGTAATTAACAAGTAGTGAATAGCAACTTCCTATTCCTGATCTCGTATATAGGTTTACTTTTTTTTGTTTTTGATGAAACATATTCAGCATGTTTCAACAAGCGATCAAATTTCATTGCTCTTAGTTTCGGCCATGTTTTAATATTTTTGACAAATTATAGCGCCCCTCTCTAAATAAATGCTTCAAAAAGTACTTTAAATCATTTTTTGTCCATTCCAGTGAGCTAAACGTATTCAATGCTATAAAACATAATGTTGTTTTCGTTTTTGTTGGTATCATAAAATGGTGTCACCCCAAAATGATGGCACCCGCCGCCGCCCCGCCGCCTCCCCTCCCCCCATAGTGACGCCACTGTCTCTGCGGAGTTTCAGTTGCTTGCATTTCTCTCAGAACAACCACAACTGATAAACTTTACCTACGCATTGATTATTACTTTATGTTAAGTTACACAAAGAGATCAATTTGATTCGCTACCAGACCACATTATTCGTTCAATTTTGGTCCAGAAAAAACAATACCACGTACGACAGACCTGCACAACTCGCTGCATTCCTAGGGTCATAACAACATGGTTTTGCTGTTGTAGCTATCACCGTTACGGCGAAACGCCTTTTGATCGTGGAAAAGCAAAAAACAATCGTTACCTCTTTACCTGCATGCTAAAACATCTAATTGCAGTTTTTGACACTTATTGGCAGGAAAAAATCATCGTTGCTGTTCCTTTCATCTTTTACTCGGCTAGTAACCGATATCGGCTATTTTTTAGAAATATAAACCTTTTCACAGCTGGGACAAATCATAATAAATTATCGAAATGTAAGGTGCATTACAAACATTGGCATTATCTCAACAGTAAACACAAATCTCAAAAATAAAGTTTAATGTAAAATGTTACACCTTTTGTTGGCAACAAGCTCATTCTGGTTTTACGCACATACACACAATTGCATCGCGCACCACGTCGAAATACAACAAATATGGAGTACTTAAAGCTGGTCGTCAACTTTTTGAACTAGTGGGCCACATTCAGTCCTAACAAGGTTCCAGCGGGCCGCCACCATTCCAGCGGACCAAAAGAGAAAGGTCTTCGCCAGAATTTCAGGCCTGTTTTCGGCCGAATTGATGTTGAAGACCAAAACCAAAAAAAAGATCTTCGCCAGAAATTCAAACCTTTTTCGGACGAATCGTGGGCGAAGACCACAAATAAAGGTCTTCGCCAAGGGAACAGAATTATTTTGGCGGTTTATTGCAGCATATCTAAACATTGAAAAAAAACGTCGTGGGCCGGATGACAACAAAAGGTCGCGGGCCGTAGGATGCCGACTTTAACTTAAAAGATACTTGAGACTACTTAAATTTATTTTGAGGATCGCAATAAAATGCTTTGAGGGTTGCTTACGGCTTGAGAGGCGTATGTTGTAAAGGCCTGACCTTCGATAAAACTCGCCTATACAGAACAACAACAAAACGTCACAAATGTAGCATTGTTTGTTACGCTAAACTAAAATAACGTGGTATCAGGAGCAGAGTGAAAAAAAGCGGAGAGTAAAGACTCTAAAAGTGTCGTGAGAAAATGTAAATGAAAAAAAATCTTGGAAGAAGTTTATTAAAAGTAGGGGCAGCAGCACATTATTTGCTTAAAATAGATAGCTGAAGCGCTGCAGCTTTCTTGACTAAAAAAACAGCGGCACTGCCGCTTTTCGCTGGTGACGAAAAAAATTAGCGGCGCTGCCGCTATCGAAATAGAAGCGGCGCTGTGCCCATCACTGATAAAGTATAGGTCTTTAAGTTATTTAGACTACACACCGCTAAGTGCGCAGAAGAGCTGCTCTGTGTACAGGGTCCTCTCGGTCATCGAGTCGAGCAGCTACCGGTACCTAGTTAGTTAGTCAAGAGTATATGGTGCTGTGCACTGCTATCTGTATTACACTTTCAGTGGGAAAGGGTTGTGTGGACGCGATGAATGAAATCGACCTAAGATTAAGGATAATGTGTTTTAACAGCGCCGACTAATATTGGAGCAATAATATAAAGGTATTTAACCGGTAATTAGACATTAAACGTTGTTTAAATTGAATTTTGGAAGAGTCAACCCACAATATTTTAATATCTTGTTGTACGGAATTCAAAATTTTGATTTAAAACTAAATGGAACAATTTCATTGAGGATCTGGGACCAGGATCCAAAACCAATGTTAATATTTTCAAAACTTACGCTGCACTTATATACAATAAAATAATCGCTCATAAAATCAATTCCACGCTTGAAAACGAAATGAAAGACACGCACTTTTTTCCACTTCAAACAGCGTGACTTTGATTTCGTTTTTCAAGCGTGGAACTAATTTTGTGAGCCATTATTTTATTGTATACGAGTGCCTGCGTAAGTTTTGAGCAGGTAATGTTGCATTTTGATTCTTGTCGGATTCTGCGAACGACCGACGTAGCCGGTACCTGTCCGCGGCAGAAGTTCAATCTCAACGCGCAGCTCGTGAGCAACTTCGATTCAATTGTTGTTGATCGAGTTGCGCAGCTGCGGGCAGCGGTTTCTAGAGTAAATGTGTAAGACAAGAGCGAAATAATTACAGTGAGATTTGCAAGAAACATGGAAGATTAGACCATGTGAGGAGAAATTGACAAGTTCAAACTTACTACACCCAACCCCCTAAAAACCACTAACAGGCTGTGTGCTACTCGGCTCCAATATCACTACAGTACCACTAACGAACACGAGATATGCCGCAAAGCTATTAGCCAATAGAAATTGGTCGATAGGCAAAAGCATACCGGTAAAGTTTTTGCCGGAAATTCGGAAAGTATTGCTCAGATTCACAAACTAACTTTTTTGAAAATTACAACGAATCACGGAATTGAGATAATCAAAAACACGTCCTATCACTAGGATGTTAAAACCCACTCGTGGAAATCAGGTCGGTGTGAAAATGGCGTAATTTTTGGTGGCTCGGCAAAAACAAAATTAGTGTCTAAAGAAACGCTACAGACCCAGCCACAACCTGGCAGCAAAGAGTAAAAAACGTGAAAACAAATTCACAGTGTTTGATTAAAGCGCAATGCGAGATGTCGAAGACGTTTGGTATTTGTTGCTAGCTAATAAACAAACAATTTAATGTCTAATCATGTGATGCTGCTCGATCTGCTATGGTGTTTGAAAAGTACCTCTCTACCGCGACTGCATTTCGATGTATATTTTTTTTGTTCAAAATGCTTGTTGGAAAAAGCATTTCGTTTGAATGCGTAATGGCGTATTGATTGAGGTCAGTGGCGCAAAAATATCCAAAACGTTGTGGGGGGGATTTTGAACCTGCCACCAACAAAATTAATATTAAAATAATATTTTTTGCCTTTCAGTATCTCAAACTAGCTATAATATGCATAGGCACTTAGGCAGGGTACATGCACGCGCGCAACCACCATATTGCTAAGAGAATATGTTTGAATTTCAAACTAGATTTTATCTGTGTCAAGCAATATATCCAGCGTGCATCGTGTTGAGGAAATTGGGGCATCTCAAATGCATCGCAAACGGGAATCTAGGTGTGGAGCTACTTGCGCCGGACGTTAAGAAAGTCCAGGAGCGAAGCCCAGCTGCTAGCCAATTTTTGAGATTTTTTTCCGTAAGACTATCATTTTAACGCAATTTTGATGACATTTCGTGCGTTATGGAACCTTAAAATTTTGATGCCATGTGAAGAAATGAAAGTTAATCTTGTTAATTCAGCCGCCTTGTGAAGAAATTGCTGGTCAAACCAAAACACGTTTAAAGCTTACTTTATTAAGTTGATTTTTGTGAATGATTTAGGTTTGGAGACGGGGACTTCAGCGTGAACTGAAGGCAAAATCACCTGGCTACTTAAAGTTTGGGCGATTGTATTAGACTAAATTGGCGTTGACTCCATCATTCTTTACCCAGCTGTTCCAAAGATATTCTACTTTATACACGACGTAGAGGTCTTTCTAATCATAACTTTTATTATCAACTCTAACGTTGATAACATCTGCGACTTACGCCCTTTTACTTCTATCTTAAGGCAATGCCGCTATTAGGTTAAGGCACTGCAGAGGCCTTTCAACCGATATATAGGTTGATATATTCCTCTGTGGACTAGGCTACTACATTGAAATGTCAGGGTTGCCAATAAAAATATTTATCAGTGAGGCCCCCACGTCGTGTTTGCAGTAGAATATCTCTGTAAAGGCTGGGTCAAGTAAAATGGAGTCAACGCCAATCTAATTCGACTGCCCTAACTTTAGATGTCCCTTTGATTTTGGCGTCATTACCGTTTCAGCTTAGTTGCTGGTTAATTAGGAAACAATAATGCTGTGTTTAACTAATAACTATGACTTCGTTTTTTCTCCAACATAAGCAAAATCGTTTATATCTGTGTAGGTATGCATCTTATTTTGTACCGTATCGTACATTGTTTCCCAAAAGCTTTAGCTTCAAAGCAGACGTGCTAACAGGGTATTGCTAAGAGAGAAGGGGGTGCTTAAAGCAAAAGTTAACACTTTTTTGATCAAAAAAATGCTTCAGCTATATGGCGTGTTAACCGAACTGTTGCAACTCAAGCATATCAGAAAACGGTTGTCTGGTGGGAAAAAAAACCTTTCGCTGAGCAATTTTGAGTTTTTCTTTTTTTTTCAAAAGAATCGAATTTGACTCTTTTTGGATCACATTTAGGACGTTTTTAGAGCAATTTGAAGTAGCTAAATTGCTACAATTTGCAAGCCAGTTGAAAGAATTTAATTGTCCAACTCTTTTTTCCCTTTAAATACTGGTCAAGTCAAAAATTCGCTTAAACGCTTGAATTTTTGGGTAACGTTTTTAAAAGACTTGGTTAATGCCAAGGGCGACTGAATTACCTTTAATATCCCTAATTGCGCTGCTGCTCCAAGGTAATGCAGATATGATCGATGTAAAGAGCGTTTCTAAATGAGAGCAGCCACTTCTACAGCATCAACAAAAGTACAAAAAATGCTAAAATTTTACAGTTTTCGAAAAGGCATTTATTTGAGTTTTTCACTAAAGCAATGATGTTTTGTTTATAGGAACCTTCACCTGCCCGCCCCATAGCCTGCATTCTTGAGGGGTATAAGTTTATAATCTTCACTAATCAATAAATAGGCCGGGAATCAAAATTTGTTTTTCTTTTCATTTCCGCTCCAAATCGCCGAAGGTTGAAAATAACTGGATAAAATCGTGCAATTTCTTGAACGCTCTTGAATACGATTCTTTGAGATGACTGCTCAAGCTTTTATGAAGATTTCGGTCAGAAGTGCGAAGCGTGCACCAAATTTTTGGCTTTGCCCTTGTTAGCCAATCCATATAATTTTTCCTGAACCATTAAATAATGTGGGTTTATCTAACTGAGTTATTTGACACGAATACGTACAAAAAAAACAAACTCAAAATAAAAATAGCTCAAGAAAAACTTAATTACGTTAATGAACTTCAAACTAGACTATAAAAAACCTACCGTAATTAATTTCTATGTAAGCTATTGAGGGGGGCCCTAATTTCAAAACATTCTTTATAGCCTTGTTTCCGAAAACGCTTGCGAAAATCTTAGTACAAAAAATAAATACAGTACTTGGAAGGTTGATGGCCCTCTTCCCCTTTCCCCGTTAGAATATCCTTGCAATTTCCATTGTCTTAAGCCGATTGCTTTCAGTGAAAACAAAACTGATATTTAAACTGTTTCGTTACCGTTTTATAGAAGATTTTGTCAAGTCAAAGTTGGATGGACAAAAGCATAAGCGTCCTTTTGTCCTAGAAGTTGAAGAACTCTCCAGGGTTTTGCGCTCCTAATGGAGGATTCAAGAAAATTTTCTACAAAATGATTATTACAAAACACAGTTGCGCTATTTATTTCTACAGCAAAATTATTGCTGGATTTTAATAGATTTAAAATACTGAAATATTGTTCTATGTATCAAAGGAATAATTCAATACTGATAAAAGTACACCGTTGGGTCATAATACGTATTGTTATTTTCAAACTTTTTAACAAGACGTATCGTTGTTATCACCATCGGTATCGGTTGGTTTGGGTTTGATTCGATCACAAGGTTTTGGGTTTGAACCTTTAAGCAATTGAAGGTGCAGGTTTGGTGGACGCGGCGTTACAGGCTTTGGTGGAGATCGGCAACACACACATGCACAGTTGCACACACAAATTGACGCTTTCTTGTCACCGACGAAATGTACGACGCCATCTTTGCGTTAGGACAATGTTTTGATTATTTTCGTTGAGTCATCGTAGCCGAGTTGTTTCCAACCTCCGCTTGAGTGTTGGCTGTGTGATGACGTAGTTTCAATTCGAGTGCAAACACTCGGTCCTCGGTACAATCGGCACAAAGCGTTTCTCTGTCGTAAAATAAATCATTCACGTTTTGTTTGTTCAGTCACTATAGGTACGCCAAAGTGAAACTGACTTCTATCTTTAAGTTAAAACATGAACTTTTTCAATCAGGCTGCCAAAGAAAAAAAAAGAAACATCTACTCATTTTAATAACACGTGCGTAATTTTGCTCTTATTGAAAAATGGAAACAGATTAAGTTGAAATGGTGTTCCTTATCATCGTGCATGACCAACTTTTTTTTTTTAAATAATCTTTTTGTGCAATTTGTTCAACCACACTACTTTAATGACAAAGAAAAACAAAATGGCAACCCTGCTGTTGCGAAATGTGAAGAAGTGAATCGACGTAATTCGGCAAACACGTAATTCGGCCAAGGCATAGCTCAATCACCAAAAGAAGATCGATGAGCTTAGACTAGTTTAGATTCGACCACAACTCAAGCGTTTGAAGAAGCCAGTTTAGTTAATTTCGTCATTGGCCGTCAGCGGTTTCTATTATTCAAGGTGAATTGAATGAAGAATGAGTAGACAGTTATCAATGTCAATGTGAGAATACAAATCATTAAGCTTAAAAATTTGTAGCTTCAAATAGGAAGGTGTAATGTGATCATGCCATTGGGCTCCAGAAATTAGTTTAACAGCTTTATTTTGAAGGGTTGCAAATCTCTTTAAGTGCTTGTCAAAAGCATTTTCCCAAACCGTGATTCCGTAGAGCAAGCGAGGGTGAATCATTTAATGGTATAAACTTCGTAGTGCTGATTTAGGTAAAATATAACCTAGTTTGCATAGGACGCCTAGTGATCTGGATATTTTTGTGGCCAGCGCATTAATGTATTCTTCGAAGTTCAATTTATTATTGATTGTAATATCAAGATATTTTAAGCCGTTGAAATATTTGATATAGAAAGAGTCTTTTTAGGAGGCATTATTAAGCAGGGTGATTTTTCCAGGTTTACTGTTATTTTATTGGCTGTACTCCATTTGTGTACTGTAGTTAGTCCTTGATTCATTTTTTCACTCAAGATAGAAGGAGTAACCGCATTGATGTTCAAGTAACTATCGTCGGCAAATAATCTTGGGTTTGAATTTAGAGCATTAGGGATATTGTTAATATAAACTTGAAACAAAAGAGGACCTTGATTACTTCCCTGTGGCACACCGAATTTGTTTATTGATATATTACATGACAAGTTGTGGTGAGAAACAAATTGAAAGCGATCTGACAAAAACGCTTTGAGAAGTTTGTTTGCGACTCCACGAATTCCATTGTGCTCTAGTTTATAAAGAAGTATTAAATGCGAAACCGTATCAAACGCCTTTTTGAAGTCCAACAGTATTAAGCCGGTGTATTCGTTGTTGTTTATATGTTCATAGGCTCTTGTAAACACCTCTAGTATGGCATGAAAGGTTGACTTATTAGCTTGAAATCTGTATTGTGTTTTAGCAAGGATTAAATGTTTTTAAAAAAAAAAGACAATTCTTTGTGAATTATCAAGAACAATGTACTAAGAAAATTAATAATAAGCTTTAGACAGTATACAGAGTCTTATAGGCACAATCAAACGTATGATTAACAGCCTAAGACATACTGTTTCGGATTCGACATTCGTCTTTTATTCCTTGTCAGTATAGCTAGGACTAGAGGTATGAATATGAGCGTAAAAAGGCAAGGAATCGCAAATTAGTACCAGATCATAACACAATTTTTTCCCCCAAAATATTCTTCAGTTAAGATTTACTTATTTTGTTAGCTAGGTTATCGTTCTTCTGCGGTATGTAAGGTAAAATTTTGTACTTTAGTTGGTAAAAATTTGATTTAGAGCAATGTTTCCATTTGTTAAAGATTTAATATTAATAGCTCTAGTTTCATTGGGTAAAGATTTCAATTAAGATTTACTTATTTTAACTAGAATTGACTGAATGTCGGGCAAAGATTTATGTATTATAAACGTAATCGGTAAAGATTTGTTCGATGATTGATAATTTGGTAAAGATGTGTTTTGGCCTTGCTAGCCTTACTGATGAGCTCTGAGATTGGGAGAAACAGCTGTCCAAAGCATGCTATTGGAAATTATTTTGAATTGAACTATTATAATTATCTCTTTTAACATTGTGATTACTTAATATTTTGGGGGAAAAATTGTGTTATGATCTGGTACTAATTTGCGATTCCATGCCTTTTTACATTCATATTCATACCTCTTGTCCTAGCTATACTGACGAGGAATAAAAGACGAATGTCGAATCCGAAACAGTATGTCTTAGGCTGTTAATCAAAGGTTTGATTGTGCATGTAAGACTCTGTATACTGTTTGTGAATTAGTTTCTCGATTATTTTGGAAAAACAAGTTAAGATAGAATTTGGTCGATTAGTCAAATTATAGGGTTTTTCAATTTTAAACAATGGAATGATTTTGGCTTTTTTACAACTCTGCGGAAATATTCCTTGTCTAAAAGCATTGTCCATAAAGTAACACAAAACTGGTACTAAAATATCCGATCCAATCCATAAATAATACAATGATATGTTGTCATGCCTTACTGATTTGCGTAAATTCAAAAAATTTATTAAATTTTTTACTTCGTTTACCCGTGGCGGTTTCATCAATATTGACGACGTTATTTTGTTAGGTAGATATAGTTTGTACGTTTCAGCGTTGTCATATTTAAATTTGGCCGCTAGATTTTCCCCAATGTGAGAAAAGTATTTCTTAAATTCTTCCAACATTGATAGTTTTTCAATTATTTCCATTTCGTTTACGCGTATTGAAATGGGCAAATTTGATGATTTCGGAGATTTTTCCGGGTAGTAACGTTCGAAGCAGCTCCCATGTTTTTCGCAAATTACTTTTATTTTTTTCAAGCTCGTTTGCGTAATAATTTTTTTTTGCTGTTGCTTTAAGTTTTGTTAATTTGTTAGCAAAGGTTTTTTACTCCCGTTTCATCGCTTCATTGCCATTTATATAATGTGATTTCTGCATCAATCTTTTAGTGCGTATCTTTGCATATATATCTTTTGCAATCCATGTCTTAATTTTTAATTTTTTTGGTTTACGGGATAATTGCTTCAAAAATGAATGCTTATTGATAACTCTCTGTGTCAAAAAAGTAAAAGCGTCAAAATGATTGTCAAAATTTGCTTCAGTTAATTCGTTTCCGTTCAATAAAAACTGGTAATGACGCTACTCAGTTCATTACAGCACAATGCTGCATTGAAATTAGATTTGTCTCTAATGGCGTAAATTCGTTTCTTGAGGTGGAGCAGAGTTGTTACCAATTACATCGCAGAATATGACATAATGCGATATGAAAGGTTTCTGTCGCAGCGAATTACGCCTGGCTGTATAACGTGCGCTGCATCGTTGGTAATAATATGATCAGTGGCGGATTTAGGGGGGGGGATGGGGGGATGCATCCCCCCCACCAGCCTAAAAGTAACGATTTTGACCGAAAAATCAGCCTCTATTTCGAATAATTCGGCTCCATTTCGGGATGCATCCCCCCCCCACCAGTCTAAACGTAACGAATCCGGCCGAAAAATCACTCTCAATTTTGGTGAAGACCTTTTTTTTTGGAGAACACCTGATTTTAGGCGAAAAAATCGTTTGAATTTCCGATTTCGGCCGAAAAATCACTCTCAATTTTGGTGAAGACCTTTTTTTTTTTTTTTGGAGAACACCTGATTTTGGGCGAAAAAATTGTTTGAATTTCCGATTTCGGCCAAAAAACCACTCTCAATTTTGGTGAAGACATCCGAATTTTTGCGGTTTTGTGCTTAAAATCCCCCCCCACCAAAATTTTCTGGATCCGCCACTGAATATGATCAATAGTTGTAGAGGTTTTATCTGTTACACGAGTCGGTTTGGTAATTATTGGGACGGATCCACTACTCGTTAAATGATCGATATACTCGTAGATCGATGCCGCTGGTGTCCTTTTGTTAGCAGAAATATCGATATTCATATCCCCGAGAACATAAAACGTACATTTGCGATTAATTATTTCTTAGTGTATAATATTGCTCAAAGCTTCAGAAAATGTTTCAATGCTATTGCTAGAAGGATTAGGATGACGATAAATGACGCCTATTGTAAGTTTTTTGATGCTTTTTCTTTTTGGGCCAAGTTTATCCATAAATCTTTGCAGCCCTTTATGTGCATTTCAAGTTCACAATCTAGTTCAAAGTCAAATTTAGAAGATACTGTACGTAAATAGCAACCCCGCCCGCCTTTGTAGTAGAATCAGTATGAACAAATTTGTAATTGGTATTGAAATGTCAATCAAAGGTTCGCCTTTTAACCGGGTTTCGGATACACACACGATGTATGGGGAAAAGGAAAGGTCAGTTAAAAATTCTTCAAGCGCATCAAAATTTTGTAAGCTATTAACCCTATTCGGACCAGGCAATTTTTTTTAATTAATGGCCCAGGGGAAGATCGATTCGACACAACACATTCAAACGCTAATTACTCCAGAATTACAAAAGATAAAAAATCCGTTTTTGCTCCACGAGAAGCTCAATTTTCTGACAAAAAGTCTGAACTTTTTGTCATTAAATTTGCAACCTTGATCTTCAACTAATTTCAAAATAAGTCAAGGACTATCAGAAGCGATCGGTTCGCTTTTCATCTGCATAATGTTAATAAGCGTTTGATTGTCGTGACGCGGTATCGCAGCTGGAGTTTTATTTCGTAACTCAGAGATAATTACTGACTAAACTAAAAGATTATTTCTATTGTGCAAAAATATCTAAATTTGTTAGTTTGTTGCGTGAATTAATTGGAAGCTGAATATTTGTTGCTGTTTTAGTTCTTTTTGATAAACACTGCAAAATATGGTATTTTTTGTACAAAATTTATAAAAGAACTAGCATCAAACCATTATTTTTTTTCATTCACATTTTGTTAGTAAATGTTTATGACATAGACGTAACAACGTCAATTAAATTGGTGGAATTTGATGTAATTTTTAGTATGCTGAGGATTCGTAGTCTAATATAATATAGTAAGAGTTTTCACTAAGAAAACTCGTACTATGGGTTTCATTCTCAGTCTAGTAGATCTGGCAATAGAAAAATTGCATTTGTTGCTACTCTTGCTAAACCTAATCAAAGCACAGCGTAGCATTCTGTATATAACAGCACTGTTTGTCGTACCAATCATCATTTTTAATCATTAGTCGAGTGGATAAAGCGTCTGCTGCTGATATAGTAGATTTGGGTTCGATTACCGGTCTGGTCAAGCCAAAACTTGAAAAAAGTTTGTATTCACATTCAGCTTCCCGGCTAGATATTAGCAATAAAATGGGCAGTGTGAAGCTTTCACCGTGTGTGTCGTAGACAGGTAGGCAAACCACAGCCTTTTCTCGAAAAATGAACAATTTTTGCGCTGTCTGTTGACAACTTGGTGAATAAAAATGCAATTACTTCAAACTTACGAAAAAACCTTTCAAAGTGTGTCGGACGGAGTGTAGTGAATGTTAATTTTTCGAACTATTTTTTGTACCATTTTTTACGGACTTTTGAATCATAAGAAAAAACGAAACTGGTCTAACTTGATACTCGGAGTTTTGGTTCATTTTTTAGACTAATAGTTTGGTCAATTTGGAGTACTGTAATAGGTTTTGACGTCCGATTAGTTTTTTTTGCTTACTTTGCAAAAGATTATGTTGTCTAATATTGGAGAGTATTTTTTTCTCAAAAATTCTGCAGTTTTTATGAAGTTCATATTAGAAAATAAGAAACCCTAAATTAATTTTGTCATTGCTCGTCATTAGGTTTTCCAAAATCTTATTGTTATAGATTGATGGCTGTATCCTAGGCCGAATGCCTAGGTCTTCGCTGTCTGGTCCTCGCGCTCAAGAGGCTAACACAGGAAATTCAAATCAAACTTTTATTAACAAAAGCAAATTAAAAAAGACCAGTCCAGCATAAATTTATCGAGGATTGCCCGGCTGGGCGGAAAACACTTAAACTAAAAAACTAAATTTTACACCAACAAAATAAAAACCTCTTGACGCTACTGTTAAAAAATAAGACTGACTTAACTGATTTAACTGCTGTGCTAGAAATAAAACATTGCTACAAAAAAGTGATCAACAAAAAGGCAAAACGGTGCGTCTTTCAGGCAACGTTGCAAAGTTTCTTCCGTGCAAATTATGAAAGACGCGCAACACAAAGTAATATGCAAATTAGGTAAATGAACGTGTTAACAACAGAACATAAAAACCTAAGTTCGAATCCAACTAAAAACGATCGTGCTGTAACACTTATACAGTACCCAATGGGCTTACCTTCTAGTGTATAATCACAAATGATTTTAGAAGTAAAAGCAAAAATTAAAATTGTTTCCTACATTATAATTACGATTAATGGTTAAACTGATTGAAATACTATTCTTTTTATCACTATTCGTATCATTCTACGAAGACTGTCTAATTCTCAAACGTAACGATTTTGTATTGATAGTATTTCAGATTTTATTTCAGAGGTGGCTTTATCACAAATTGTTACAAACTTTCGTTGTTACTGAGATTAGTGCTGAATAAGTTCAGACAAACAGTAAAAAAAAAATAGTATGATCCCAAGGTTAAAAATTTATTGCCGATATCATCTTTGATCAAAATCATCAAAGCTATTGTACACCTTTTGTCCTCGCCTCCAGAACTAGCAATATTGTTTGTATGCGATAAAGCCGTTAGATAACTACAGTAAATTAGAAACATTAAAAATTTGCCAACATCATCAGTGAATTTAGATATCTTAGTTATTTATGATCACAAAAAAATCGAGTATAAATTCATTTTCGAAATGGTTAGCTAATCGGATTGTAATTAGCAAAGTCTGCTAGTTTGAGAATTTGCTTTTCATTTTTATATTTTGTATCTACAAACAAAATTTTTGTTGGTGGTAAATGTACAAACATAACAGCGAAAATTGAAAAGAAACAAAACAACTTATTTTTTTAAATTTAGCATGCCACGGTTGCCACCTATCATTATAGACCACAAATGAAAAATCAATGTGAAACTCAGTAATATCTACAATAGTACGCCATGCAGTAAGCCTGTAGAAATTAGTAAATAAGAAATTACTAATATAATAAGAAATTAGTAAATGCGGTAACAAGTTTAATATACCACATAGCCAGAGGTGGAGTCCTCAAGGACGTCCTTGGCCTCGAGGACGTCCTCGAGGACACATTTTGAAGTCCTTGGCCTTGGCCTTGGCCTTGAGGCCTCAAGTCCTCGAAAATTGGCCTGTCCTCGGATCGAGGACAGCACTATTTTTTGCATTGTTAAAATTTTGTGGAGCGCTTGAAAATTTTTTGGAAAACGTTTTTTTTGTGGAGATCGCTTGAAAAATTTTTGTGAAGACCTTTTTTTTTTTTTGGAGAGCAGTTGCGCTTGTGTCCTTGGTTCTTGGCCTTGGCCTCGAGCATTCCTGTCCTTGGCCTCGAGAGTGTCTGTCCTCGAAAAGGCTGTCCTTGGCCTCGGATTATTTTTGTGTCCTTGGCCTTGGCTTCGAGCCTTGTGTCCTCGACTCCACCTCTGCACATAGCACGTATATGTACATATGCGGTAACAAGTATAATATTCACGACTAAAGCATTGAAATGATTGCACAGAAGCGGAGATTTCCACTATTTCGCATCCATCTTTGAAAATCCGCCAGCAATTATGTGTGAGAATATTCCAATCCTTCATGCTAAAGCCAATAGTGATTGTCGGCCACTCAAGCTTAGGCCCACGGCTATCCTGAGCCGCAGCGTTGACCGCAAGGGCAGGTACGGACGCATAAAACAGCGAGACTTTGAAGACGAGCACAGACGTGAGATTTAACCGGTACTATCATTCTCCGATTGAAAGTCACATCCTGGGTAGGGACACTCAATTACAACTATATCCGTTGTGCAGCTAGCTACTCTAAACAAGACTAAACTTGACCAGCCAATAGACAAACCCTAATCTTTCGAGCATCAAAAAATATGGACTTGTTTTCAGAAAAAAGTTTAATCTCTGAAAATGCTCGAAAGGTATCTACAAAGAAAAATAAAATAAAGAAACGAACGATAGCATATTTATTCAATATGCATCTAAGAAGGCGCGTAGCCAGAAATTCGCAATGGGGGGGGGCTAATTTGGGGGTCTGGGGGCGGAGCCCTCAGCAGCTTGAGGGCAATGGGGGTCTGGGGGCGAAGCCCCCAGTTGCTGAAGGCTGGGGGTCTGGGAGCAAAGTTTGCATTTTTTTGCAAAAATATCTTAATTTTAGGGCTATTTAATAAAAAATATTGTTTTTTAAAACGTGGCATAGAAATTGGCTGCGCAACATGATTCAACTAGTTGCATTAATGGACTATGTGGGAGGTGGCTAATGATAACACTGTAGATTGTAGTTTTCTTGTGCGCGTGCTGGTAAATCATAAAATCCAGTTATTCAATACAACTCATGCACACGGAGTACATTTTATAATGAAATTTATATAGTATTTTTTTGGGAGGAAGAAGGTGTTTTTGGGCGGTATTTATAAAGAAATTTATATTGTACATTTATATCGTCTACATTTTATAAAGAAAAATAGTTGGGGAGGGGCTAATGGAAAGATATTTGATAGAAATGATTGGTAATTAACTAATACGGAATAGCTCCCTCCCATTCTTATTCCTGAGTTTATAATATATTTGCATAGGTGGGCACAAGTCCGTTAATCGTTAATCCGTTAATAACGAAGCTAACTTTTTCACTAACTCGTTCATCCGTTAAAAAGTTTCTTCATGTTAACGGACTAAATTAACTTCCGTTAAGTGCTGTTAACGGACTAAAGTAACTTCCGTTAAGTTCTGTAAACTTCCGTTAAGGTTTTTATCGTTAGAATCATGCAGCTTCGTTGTGCATTTGAACTTGTTTTTATCTTGAAATTAGATTAGACTGTAAAATGTAACTTTCAAAGCACAAAAAGACCACCATAGCGATAAATATTTCCTTACAATCAGCTTAACAGCGTCAATACGTGTTCTAGAAGCGAGTGAATAAAACGAAATGTAAATTACACGCAAAATGTTAACGGATTAACGGACTTTGTTAACTTCCGTTAATTAAAGCTGGAAATTACGGATTAACGTTAACGGAGGTGTGAAGTTTGTTAACGGACTAGTGGTTAACGAAGCTAACGTTTTGCGTTAACTTGCCCACCGTTGATAAAATCTACATGTTTGGCATTTTCGCATTAGCTATCAAATTTGATTGTTTATTTTTGGGCATTTTTTCAAAGTTTTTGTTGATTTGTGACTTTTATTTTGACAATTTAGCCCCCCTCCTAGAATATGTGTTTCAAAGATGCTTCAAATCACTTTTTAGTCCAATCCAGTCAAAAAACAGTCTCAAAAGAGCTAAAACGTTGTATTTTCCTTATTCTGCGTTTTGATCGGCAGTTCATTAGCCCCCCCCAAATTAAACGTTTTAAACTATGCTTTAAATCCTTTTTTAGTCCAATCCAGTGCAAAATACAGTCTTAGAAATGCTAAAAACGTGGTATTTTCCTTATTCTGCATTTTGGTCGGCAGTCCATCAGCCCCCCTCTAATTAAACGTTTCAAACTATGCTTTAAATCATTTTTAGTCTAATCCAGTGCAAAAGAGAGTCTTAGATGTGCTAAAAACGTGGTATTTTCCTTATTCTGCATTTTGGTCTGCATTCCATTAGCCCCCCCCCCCCCTAAACAAACATTTCAAACTATGCTTTAAATCCTTTTTTAGTCTAATCCAGTGCAAAATACAGTCTTAGAAATGCTAAAAACGTAGTATTTTCCTTATTCTGCATTTTGGTCGGCAGGCCAATGGGAGGGGCTATAGCCCCCCCGCCCCCTGGCTACGCTACTGCATCTAAGTAGCATACAAATATAGGACAGTGACGATAAATGGAACAACAATTTGGTAAGCTGTACAGTAGCTATAGTGACACAGAATTACCAAGGATTAATCGCATGATAATTACTCTTTCATTATTGCATTGGAGTAATTATATCAGACTTCCAGATATTCATGCTTTATAGACAGCAGATTAGAAGTTGTTGTTAGCACGCACAGCATCTGGTATCTACTGTAATATTGGGTATAGTAGCCTACCGGTAATAAAGTAATATTGGGTGGTTATCTGGAGCAGTGTTCCCTACAAACGCAAAAAGTGCGAAGTTTTTTCCGGCCATTTTAAAATGAATTTTTGCAAAGTCCGGCGTTTTTATCTCCCGCCGAAAACCGGCGTTTTTATTTCTCGCCAAAACCCGTGGAGTGTGGAAAGCTGGGTAAGTATTAAAACGTCAACACATTCTACCACGTCATTTCCGCTATGCTTCTATGTTGCGTTGTCAATATAAAGAAAGTCGCTGTCTTAGCCCTAACCCAAACTCTAAACCTAACCTTAACCTCAACCCTAACCCTAACCCCAACCCTAACCATAGGGGAGTCGCCAGCTTCGCAAGATCGGGGGGGGGGGGCAGAATTAAAATATTAAAATCAGTGGGGCAAAGGTTTTCGCCGAAATGGAAGGCTTTTTTGGCTGAAATCACAAAATTTCCGACAAAAAGCAGGTGATCTCCAAAAAAAAAGGTCTTTGCCGAAATCCGAAGGCTTTTTCAGGCCGAAATCACAAATTTTCCGACCAAAAGCAGGTGATCCCAAAAAAAAAAAGGTCTTCGCTGAGATCCGAAGGCTTTTTCTGGCCAAAATCGCAAATTTTTACGTTTTTTCCGCCCAAAAACACCTTCTTCCTCCCAAAAAAATACTGTGGGGGGCAAGAAAAAAATCGGGGGGTCAAAACGAAAACCGGGGGGCATTGCCCCCCGCTGGCGATGCACCTGCTTAAGCATTATTTACAAAGCTTAAAAGAGTAAATGAGCGCTCACTCTTACTCTCTTTACGGATGTTACGTCACTACGTCATAGAATCTGCTGGCGTATTAACATTTTCCGGAAAGCTGCAGATTTTGGCGCCATGTAAATGTATGTTGAACGAAGATCATAAAAAAAAAATTGTGGATCTCAGACTGATGACCTTTTCTATTCATTTATTTCTTTATTTTTAGAACGTCAGAAAATCCAAGAAAAAGATGCCTCCGTCGGCGCGATGGTGGTTTTTTTTGAGAAAGCCAAATTTCTGGTGCAAAATATTTGCAGCACTGATCGAGAACTCCTCAAGAAAATATAGGCTAGCCTACTCATATATATATATATCAAGATACATGATTATTGAGAAGTAAAGTCGTGATGCATAAATTTTAATGCAAGCCAAGTGTTGTGATTTATGCCATCAGAGGAAAATGCTGTTATGCCATGTGACAAAAATTCAAGTAAAATAACAGATAAGTTTATAAGCATAGCACCTGATGAGTACCTAGGTAACTTGGGGAAATCAATTTTGAATTTCCGCGAGTTACCGCTATTTTGAATTGGAAAATTGTGATTCTCGCTGGCAGAAATTTTTGGGTGAGATAACTAGGCTAGCTAGCGTACCAATTTCATTGTAGTTTGTAAGTTGTTAGGCTACCGTATACTGGTACGATACGGTAAGTACTGTAAGTTGTTCAAATTTTTTGGGTGAGATTTGGTGAACAAATTGAAAATAATGACTAGCTGCAGCAGTGCAGCTGCTACAAATTTATTCAGTATGTCTTGTTAAAAATGGTTAAGGAAAGACAACTTTATATGGATTAAAGCACTGCAGACAGACAGGTACAGTCGAGTAGTTTTTTATAATAATAATAATAATAATTAGAAGCCGATCCAGTGCAAAAGCACCACAGTGAAACACATACAAACCACAGAATGTCCAACAGATTAGTAAAATAAATTGAAGACATAAGGGCACAGTCGTCAAGTGTAAGATGGTACAGCCAGGCAGAGCAAACAAGTTTTTCCACAAAAAGAGTGAAACCATCAGATTACCATAATTTAAAATCGTTGCAAGTATCATCCATTGTTGTAAACAGTACCAGTAGGTAAATTCAGATACAAAAAATTTCCAGTATAGGTAATATTAAGAATACAATAACACAGATTACAGTAACATGTAAAGAAAAAAAAAAAAAGAAAAAGAAAAAGTTAGATATATTGAAAGATAAAGTACTTAAGGCAAAATAGCACCTAGCCAAATGGAAAGTATATACTTAGCTGAATAAATACCTACAAGTAGAAAGTACCTACAAAATAGCACCTAGCTATCACCCAGTACAACTCGGTATCCTAGTGGGTTAAAATTTTTTAATGAATATTGGTTCAGCAAAATAAAAATTCATATATTATCAAATGAAAAAATAAAAAATAAAAAATCACTTGTATGAAAGGTCTACAGAACAAATTCTAAACAGTTTTGAAATCCTTAATCACAGTCAGTTCATCATAAATTCAGCAATATTAGATGCACTGATATAGTAATATTAGACAGAGCAATTTAGCAATACTAGATATACAGATATGGCAATATTACATATACTGATTTAGCAAATTAGCAGTTTTAGATTTACTAATTTAGCAATATTAGATATACTGATATAGCAACACTGATATAACTCACAGAACTTCAAGTTAACACCCTTAGTCACAAAACTATAATTTCACTACCACTGGGAGTACAAGTCAACTAAATAATGCAATTAAATTAATGCAAAAATGTCACAATAGAAAAACTAAAGGCACAGCTCAACAAAAAGGTGTTAGTAGAGTAGTGAAAAGGTAATGTAGCTAAAACGGTCACAAAAGTTTTACAATTCTGGTCAAATGCTATTATTTGTCAAATATGGCCATTCAATATACCGAAACAAAATGCTGGCCCAAGAAGAAACAAACAAAATCGGTTGCCACTTAATCACAAATCATATCTGCTTTAACATCAAAAGCATGAACACCTACAGTGAAGCATACCACCACCCATAAAATCAGAAAACACTGCAAGGTATCCCTATTGACCCCTCCACTGCTACACACTACTACAGCACATACACATTCACTGCCACATGTGGTGTAATGCTAATGATGCAAAAACAAGAAATGTGCAGTATGGAATAAAATAAACAGGTCTAGAATGTCAAATATTATGTTATATAACTTTACCTACACATAAATTTAGTCCAAATGAGATCGGAAAATAAAAAAGAATAAAAATATAGGCTATAAGTATTACAAAAAAAAAAAAAAAACAATAATGTTTTGTGCTCGATTTAAGTGAGATGGAAAGTAAACTAACAAGTCACTATTGTTTCAGTCAATTAGGCGGCCAAGACAAACCTTTTGAAAGACAAAGCAAAATGCTAAACTGTAAAGTATGAAACACTGTTTTCACGCAAATACTTTGCTGCTCTTTTTTTAAATGAATACAGGCTGGCTGAACTAACAATCTCATCAGGAAGGCTGTTCCATAAACCAATCACTCGATTGGCAAAAAAATGCTTTCTGCAGTCAAGCCTGCAATGAACTTTTTTTAATTTGAAATTATGACCTCTTGTTCGCTGTGACAAGTCATATGTAAAAAGCTGATCTGGATCGAGAGATGTAAGGTTATTCAAAATTTTGTACACTTCAAGTAGATCAAAAAAACAACGACGAGTTTGCAAGGACTCGATCCCAAGCAATTTTAAGCGGTCAGCATAACTTTTAGACTGCATCCCCTCAATACATTTTGTAGCTCGGTGTTGAACCCTTTCAATAAGTTCAATGTCTCTAAGAAAATATGGATTCCACGTACACACAGCATATTCTAAGTGTGGCCTGACAATTTCTTCCTTGTTTCTGCTCACAATGTTCCTTTTCAGAACTGCCAAGCATTTTTCGGCTTTTTGTACAATAGCTGATACATGGGAAGATGATTTCAGGTCAGACCTGATTAAAACACCAAGATCCTTTTCAACATCATGTAGAGAAAGTTGTTTATTTAATATTGAATATTGATGTTGTTTGTTTCCATGTCCAAAATGAATTGAAGTGCATTTAGTCAAGTTGAAATGTAATTGCCAGGTATTGGACCATTGGGACAGTGAGTCCAAGTCATTCTGTAACAGCAGATACGAATTATGATCATTTTTTGGAAAAGCTCTATAGCATTTAATATCGTCTGCATACTTTAGCACAGAAGAATTTAAAAAACAGGAATCAATGTCATTGATGTAAGCCAGATATAAAATAGGCCCTAAGCAGCTACCTTGAGGCACACCAGAAACCATATCAGCAGGCTTGCTGCAGGCTCCATCCACCACAACCACTTCCTTTCTGTTTGTTAGGAATGCCTAGATCCACCTGAGAGTTTTACCTTTAATTCCCAAAGAAGAAAGTTTACTAATAAGCCTTTCGTGTGGAATACTATTAAAGGCTTTAGAGAAATCTAGGTATATTGCATCAACCATAAAGAAGTTATCAATCGCTAATGTAAGATCATCAAGAAATTGTAACAGCTGCAGGGAAGAAGATGATGCTGGCCTGAAGCCAAACTGGAATGATGCAATCAAGCTTCTTTCTGACCAAAATTCCCACACAAGTTCTCTCACACAAGATTCCATCAATTTGCTGCTGCAGCAAGTTAAGCTGACTGGTCGATAATTGGCTGCATCATTACGATTTCCTTTCTTGTAGATTGGCACTACATGTGCCAGTTTCCATTGTGTTGGAATTGTCCCCTTGTCAAAACAAAATTGAAATAGTTTGCAAAGCACTGGAACCAGCACTGAAGAACCAGCCTTTAAAACACAGTAAGGTAAACCATCAGGACCAGGAGATGAAAAAATTTTCATCTTAGCTATATTTCTCAACATAAGTTCATCAGTGAATGCAATGTCCACTAGTTCATCAGTGGTTGCTGGAACAGCAAACGGAAATTCATCCTTATTTTCGTGCGTGAAAACAGTAGAGTAGAATTTGCTTAGGGTGTTTGCGCAATCTTCAGCGTCTTCTGTTAATGAACCACTACAATCTTTAACCAAAGGCCCAATTGATGCTTTCGTCTTGTACTTAGACTTCACGTAATGCCAGAATGGCTTCACTTCTCTATTGTTTGCTAGGGACGTCTCAAAATCTAAGACTGCACTTTCAATAGCTTTTTTCAAATCTTTGGATGTTTGATTTCGAATTCTTTTAGTTGTGGTAGATTTGCTTGCAAGATAATTTCTCTCTGCTTTATTACGTTTAGCTCTTAAATCACGAACATATTTAGTTTCCCAGAGACCTTTTTTGCCAGGATAATGCATTTTTTTGGGGACACACTGTCTACAAATATTGGTTAAAATATTCAAAAAATCATGCCACAAGTCATCAACAGAGTCCGTCACAAACAAGTTATCCCAATCCAACTGTGCTAATAAAGAAAGGAAAGCAGACCAATCAGCTTTTTTATAGTTCAGATTGCTTAAGGAAAATTCCGTATAACTTGTCTTTAGATTGTGTGTATTATATGGAGTCAAGCCAAGATTTTCACACAATACCATTTGGTGATCAGATGTCTTTAGTGGTTCTAGAAGATTTACATTCGCAACAGTTTCTGGAGATTGCGAGAAAATTAAATCAAGTATATGGTTCTCACGAGTGGGTTCAAGTACATGCTGCACTAAACACAAATCCATTATTGTGTTCATAAAATTGTCACAACTAGAGTTATATCTGAAATTTGCCCAATCAATTTCAGGATAATTGAAGTCACCAACAATAAGCTTAAAGGTAGATTTATGTTGAGTAGCATTGTGCAGTAGTTTTAGCATGAGCATTTCGTCCAATGACTTAGAATCGGGAGGACGATAAATCACACCAATTAGCTGTGATGTTTGATCATTTATCCATACTTTGCACCACACACATTCACTATAGTAATCTGAAGTTAAATTAACCAACAAATTAGACTTGAATTTATTAGTGATGTATAGTAGGACACCACCCCCTTTTTTCTTTTGCCTGTCCTTTCTGAAACAATGGTAGCCTTGCAGCTGCAATTCTGAATCCAGAATCCCAGAGTGTGTCCACGATTCTGTGACGCAGATAAACAAAGGATTGTATTCGTTGGCATAAATCCGTAAATAGTCCATTTTGTTACAGATGCTTCGAGCATTTATTAATAGCAAATTACTACCACTTCGGTACCGATAGCTTTTACTTAATGTGCTTGTACTCCTTGGGGTTGATGCATTGGTGGTGGAACTGGCATGAAATTGGGAAGAATTGTAGACAGATTTGGCAGATGGGCGACAATATTGTTTATTTGATTTTGCAGTTGTCGCATTATTCCCCTCATCTCCAAAAAATTGTCGTTTGAAGGCAGATCCAATGGCACTTGTCTTGAATTTATCTGTTGCTGGTTGGAGTAATTCTGCGAAAACTGATTGCCATCCCAATCCCTTTCACCAGAGTTTTCTGTACTGAAAACAGGTGGACCATTTCTGCCTTGAAAATCAGTAGGCCTGTTATGCCTATTGTACTGTGGTTGATGGTTGTAATTGTTATTAGGATTTCTGGCTGTTCCTTTCAGGTGGGTGAAGGTGCATAATGGGTTGAAGCACTGTCTATATCTGAGAGAATTGCTACACAAAACTGGGTGTAATAAACTGCAGTTCCTAAAACCATTTCCACATCCCTCTCTACCATAACGACAGTATTTCAGGCATTTTGGTGGATGACTGAAAGTACAGTCATCACCTTTTTCACATTTTCCACGCCTGTATTTGGAGCAAATCGGGGCTGAAAATTTTTTACTTTTTTCAGATTGTGAATAATTGCTACTTGCTTTATCTGGGTTGCTTTCTTCATTGCAGCTTATTTTACCTTGGCAACCAGCACTCGAAGAATATGATCCTGAGGGACAGACCTGAGCATCATCTAGGCCTACTGATACGTTTGTTTGAGAAGTATTAACAACACTGCGTAGGTTTTTGCTGGCACCAGGGCTGGAAGCTTCATTGCATGTCTTACACAGCCATTTAAGACCGACAATATTCATGTCCAGACAGGAGCTGAGTGCCTTGTATTGTTGAGTTGGCATCTTGATACATTCAGCATGGAACCACTGAACACAGTGATCACATTCAATTGCTTCATCATTGTTCTTGCAGCTATTAGAACATACACCACAAATTTCACTCCTAACTCTACCCATACCGATATGCTGTACTCCTAGCCCTAACCCTTATTCAAATCAGCTTATTCAAATAGAAATAGAATCTCCATTTTGCTCTGAAAGTGTTTACATGGTAGCCTTACGTTACGGTACTGTACCGGTATTAGTTTGTAGGCCTAGTATATGATACTGGTACGCAGTACAGTAAAGTAGAGGCAAAATAGCCCCATGCAATTATAGTATTTGGAGGCAAAATATTTTGGAAGTGTCTGCTGCACCGGTCCGGTTTCGGACACCAAATCGCTGCTGCGCCAGCAGCCTGTTATTAATTGCTTTTTTCTCATTGCTTCGATTTAAATACGGCACTTTGACACATAAAATGCTAAGTTCAGACAGTGTAGTGGCAAGCGCACAATGCACATGTCTGCCAAGCCGAGGGTTCGGGCATCGATTCGCGACGGACGCACTTGGCAGAAATAGCGCTAGAGATAATTTGCAACACAGTTCTTTTTTTTCTGTTAAATCGTACGATTAGAGTTAGGTTTCAGGCAGCAATGCCAGCTTGAGAGATATGGTAGTAAATTAAACAGCAAAAAGAAATGACTGGCGTCGCTGCCCGCCAGTGCAGCAGCGATTAGATGTCGAAAATCGGGCCAGTGCAGCAGACACTGCCAAATATTTACAGTATAGTCCTAAATGCTATTTTGCCTCCAGTGCCAAAATAGCTCTATCCTGGTACGGTACCTAACTGGCTACCCCATACCAAACCTAGGCCTAACAAAACTTAACTCTTACCCTATGTCCCTAGCCCTAATCCTAATCGCCCTAACCCAAACAGCAAGAAAATTTAAGTACTATCGGTAATTTGCCTTGTAGAGGCAAAATAGCCACTTCCTACCGGTATGTACGTTTATAACTATTGGTAGGTCTACTGATCAGGCTGTAGGCAGAGGCTCAGGGCTGCTGTTACGTTAGTTAAAAATAAAAAAACGTAATCTTATTTCTAGGCTAGCCCCAACTCCAATTCTAAACCTGACCCAAAGTCTAACCCTAGCAATAACATTAATCCCAACACTAGCCAGTAGCCACTACCGGTACCGATACCTTTAATTAATGCATGCACAATTGCACAGTGCAGTTTGGTAGTAAGACTACTGGTATGATATGTTAACTGTTAAGCAGTATATAGCCCTGAATTATTATTGTTGTTCGGCTAGGCTATTCACTTGTCGTTTCCAAATTGCAGATTTCAATGTTTCATTGTTTTTGAATTAAAAACAAATAAAATCAACTTTATAGGCCTACAACAAAGTCCCAGCACTGAGCAAATCGACAAATGACTAAGCATGTATGGTAGCCTACCAGTATGTATAGCTTATCGGTAACATTGCACTAGCCAATTATTATCGCCAGATTGCCTCTTTAAATTTCAAAAAAATCTTTATCAGCCAAAATTGTAAATACATTATAAACTACAGTATTTACAGACAATGAGACAGTTGCTCAAAGCAGTTTAAAAAAAAGGAAGTCTGAAGTGGCTATGTTGCCTCTAGAGGCAAAATTATATTTTCCCTGTTTATGGGTGAACGTTGGGGTTAGGTTAAGGATTCACGTTAAAATAAAAGTTAAGGTTAGGTTTATGGCTATGTATGTTGGTACTGGAGGCAAAATAGCATTTAAGACTATTTCGCCTCCAATCTGCTTATGGCAAAATAACCAATAACACTAAACATGGGGCTATTTTGCCTCATGAAACTATGGTAAGCATCACAGATCATTAGCCCAGAGTCATGATTCTACAGTTTTTTGCACAAATCTGAAATTTTCTTCAGAAGGAAATTCTGGTGCAGTCTCAGGTCTATTCTTGGTAGAACTAAATGACAAATGGTAAAACAATTATTAAAACCCAATATGGTGACATAATGAATAATATTTTCAAAATGCATTATTGTTACGCAAAAAATTGAGTATTTGATTGTAATGCATTTTTAATTGCAAATATTTGGAAACTACACCAGCTGGAAAGCCAGAGCTTTCGATATACTATAGGAACTAAAAGATTTTCAAAATAACCGTAATAAAAATAATGCAAAATTTTACTGTTAACGATACTTCGTGTAGCGCAGGGTATAGTTCTACTTGTTGTTGTAGCTAGGGTTGTACAAAGTAGAATTTCGAATCCTTGAGATTCGAATCTCCGGAGAAACGAATCTCAAAAAGCATTTTTTATCGGGTAATTGGATTCGAAAAAAATTTTTTTGGGCGGAAAAAACATTTGAATTTTGGATTTCGGCCGAAAATTCACTCTGAATTTTGGCGAAGACCTTTTTTTTTTTTTTTTTTTTGGAGATCACCTAATTTTGGCCGGAAAAAACTGTATTGTCACAGTTTGCCATGAGTTATTCTAGAATAGGATTCGAAATTCTAGATTCGAAATGTCTATTCTAGAATTATTCTAGAATACTGCATTATTCTACTTTGTACAACCCTAGTTGTAGCACATATTTATCCTGTTTTTTCCTGTCACCAGTAGCATCAAACGCTATCTAATTGGACGATCTGCACACTTTTTATTGCAATGACTACGTCGTGATTGGAGTAATTCGCACCTGCTTATGAATTTACAATGATTCCAATGTTCCTGTGGATTTCTTTCAATTTTTGTCTACTAGCCACCAAGCAGAGATATCGTTAGGCGTCTTATCCAAAGACCCAACAATGTGACCAGGATGCAAGTTGAACCCAGATCATGCTATCAGGGTTGTCTTAAAAGCGATGCCTTTACCCATTTGGTCACGCTGCCAACATTTGATGTTTGAAACAGCGGTTAATGTGGAAAGCGTTGGAAAATTTTTCTCAGAAAAAAAGATTTAAGCACTTTCTTCACGTACTATTGAAGCTACTTTCTTCACTTACATTTAGTTTATTGCAACAATAACTAAAGAGGAGCAAAATTGTATCTCTAAATAATCTTGTTTGATGTTGTTTATCATTTTGTTAGCTTGCCCATCGGGCTAGTTAAGCTGAAAAATAACTAGCTCGAGGCAATGTCAGCTTGCCTCAAGCAAGTGGGCAAGCAGTAATTTTAAACCCTGGTTATATCTGTATATAATATGATGAACTAGACGTACTTCAAGTTTGAAGAAAAGGTTAGCAAGTATGTTATAATACACTATGTATATTATGTCAATCCTTTCTTCATCCTCTTCTTTCTAAAAGCTAATGGTTTAGGATGTGTAATGGTGCTTACATGAAATGTTAAAGGTTGTGTTAAAATAACTTTTATTGATTGAAATGTAAGGGATCCCTAACAAAATTTTTATGACATTGTGGCCACCCACATTGTGACGTCATAGTTCCGGCTGAGTCAGCAGCCAGTATTGCGTGTGTGATTCATTCTAACTTAACACGTGTACGAAAGCAAGCAAAGTTTAGTAGTGATCCGTATCCGCAAGCGATATAGTTAGCACTAAATTGGTGACCCCGACATTCCAAATCGTGATTTGGAGTTAGAATGGAGCAGCCAGCACAGCAACAGCAACAGCAGAATGCAGTGAGCTTAAAACTACCAGCCTTTTGGACCAGTCAACCAAAAGTATGGTTCCAGCAGTCTGAAGCCCAGTTCGCGTTGAGGAATATCACCGCCGACGATACAAAGTACTATTACGTAGTTGCAGCGCTAGATCAAGATTCCGCGCAACGGGTTATTGATTTTCTTGAGAATCCGCCAGAAGAAAACAAGTATACTGCTTTCAAGCGCAGATTGCTGGGGGCTTACGATCTCTCAGAAAGTGAACGAGCAGCTCGATTGTTGAACATGCCACCTCTGGGGGACCGAAAACCCTCTGAGCTAATGGACGAGATGCTCGGATTGATGAACAATCACAGTCCTTGCTTTCTTTTCAATTTCTTGTTCCTCCAGTTGTTACCCGAAGAAATTCGCATAGTGCTCTCAGGACTAGAGCAGCAAGATCCTCGCCAGTTGGCACAATGTGTCGATGCATTGTGGCTGACTCCGTCCCTGGCTCCGCCAGTTTTCCGAGTGCAAGCTCCAAAACGTAAAACAGCCGCTGCCAATTATTCTCGTGCAAATGACGAATGCTTCTATCACCGCCGTTTCGGAGCGCGAGCCCGCCGTAGTGTGCCTCCATGCTCCTATCAGGGAAACGAGTCGGCCGGTCGACGTTAAAGGCTGCGACGACCGGCATTGGCAGTAAAGCCCTGTTCCACGTCTGGGACAGCCTATCCAAGCGAAAATTTTTAGTTGACACGGGGGCCGAAATTAGTGTCGTGCCAGCTACCAGATTCGATTGGCTAAATGGGCATGCCGGTGCTAGCCTCCTTGCTGCTAATGGAAGCCAAATATCTACTTTTGGGACCAGAACGTTGACCATACAGATTCCAGAAGGCGTATTCCGTTGGGCTTTTGTTGTAGCAAGCGTTTCCCAACCCTTGCTGGGAGCGGATTTTTTACGGGCGCATTCTCTCTTAGTTGATGTGAAACACCATCGTTTGGTAAATACCCAATTGTTTGCCAACGCTCCAGTGGAGATGGCCGCTGAGCCTGATACCCCTCCTTCCATCAACACCTTTTCTTGGAGAGAAAATGTTTTTGCGAAGATACTAACTCAATTTCCGATGATAACTTCCCCCCAGTTCTCAGGCGATGCGCCCAATCATGGAACACAGCATTACATTAGCACCACCGGACCACCACTGCATGCTCGCGCCAGGAGATTGTCCCCTGCTAAGCTAGCTCTAGCGCGGAATGAATTTAACAAAATCTTGGATTTGGGTATTGTCCGACGTTCTTCAAGTCCTTGGGCATCTCCACTGCATATGGTACCCAAGGCTTCTGGAGGCTGGCGCCCTTGTGGCGACTATCGTCGGTTAAATGCCGTCACCGTCGCTGACAGATATGCCATTCCCCACATTCAAGATTTTTCTGCACGCTTATCTGGAGCACGAGTATTTTCTAAAGTTGATCTGGTAAGAGGGTATCATCAAGTTCCGGTAGCTCCTGAAGATATTCCTAAGACTGTCGTCATCACTCCTTTTGGTTTATTTGAGTTTTTAAGAATGCCCTTTGGACTTAAAAATGCTGCACAAACTTTCCAACGCCTTATGGATAGCGTCTGTCAGCCCCTTGACTTTGTCTTCGTATACCTCGACGATATCCTCGTAGCAAGCGCAACAATCGAAGAGCATCATCAGCATCTCCTCAGCTTTTTCAAAGACTGTCAGAATTTGGATTAGTGGTTAATATCGACAAATGTCGATTTGGTTGTGACCAAATTGAGTTTTTGGGCCATTTAATCGACACTCAAGGTGCTCGCCCTCTGCCCAGCAAAGTAGAGGCTATCCAGCAATATCCGTTACCCACCACGGTCAAAGACTTACAACGCTTTGCAGGCATGGTAAACTTCTACCATCGTTTTATACCTGCAGCTGCCGCATTCATGGCTCCTATCTATCAAGCAATCGCTAACACGAACAAGATTCTGGAGTGGACTCACGAACTGCAATTGCCGTTTGAGCAAGCTAAACGGGCTCTTGCTTCTGCCACCTTGCTACAGCATCCCCACCCGGAGGCACCGTTGTCCTTGAGCGTGGATGCGTCAGACGTAGCCGTGGGAGCTGTTCTCGAGCAATGGGTTACCGGACAATGGAAACCCCTTGCCTTTTTCAGCTGCAAACTGCGAAAGCCTGAAACCAAATATAGTGCCTTCGATCGCGAGTTGTTGGCAATGCACTTGGCAGTACGCCATTTCCGGTACTTTTTAGAAGCTCGACGTTTTGTTATTTTTACTGATCACAAGCCTCTCACCTTCGCTTTTTCCAAAGCATCGGATACTTGGTCGGCCAGGCAACAGCGCCAGCTTGCCGCCGTTTCCGAATTCACCACTGATGTTCCCTATGTTTCCGGCAAAACCAACTTAGTGGCTGATGCTTTATCTCGAGCTGCTGTAGCTTCAATAACTCGTCCTCTGCTTGACCTAGATTTTACCGCTATGGCAAAAGACCAGCAGTGCCCTGAAATTCAGGCATACCGCACAGCTATTACTGGACTTCAAGTGGAGGAAATCCCTGTGGGGCCGAGTTCCATTCCGTTGCTCTGTGATATGTTCACAGGATCCCCACGACCGCTCGTGCCAGCGTCATGGCGGAAGAAGATTTTCGCCATCATTCACAATCTTTCCCACCCTTCGATCCGCACTTCTCGTAAACTGGTTGCCAGCAAATTCGTGTGGCATGGGATGCAAAAAGAGGTTGGTCTCTGGGCCAAGCAATGCATCGGCTGTCAATCCGCCAAAGTTCAAGCGCACACAAAGGCAGCACTGGTTGACTATCCCCCGCCACAGGATCGCTTTGCCCATGCCAATATGGATATTGTTGGTCCCCTTCCACCTTCCTCCGGACAATGTTACCTGCTCACCATGGTTGATCGTTTCACTAGATGGCCTGAAGCCGTGCCCATGCCGGATGCAACGGTAACCAGTTGTGCTAGAGCATTTTTGTCTTGCTGGGTAGCGCGCTTTGGAGTTCCGGCAGACATAACCACCGACCAAGGCCCACAGTTTACTGCTCGTTTATGGGAGTCTTTCACCCATCAACTTGGCGTTCGCCTTCACCGCACTACTGGGTATTACCCCCAGGCAAATGGTCTCGTCGAGCGATTTCACCGACATCTGAAAAGCGCATTGATGGCACGCCTTACTGGGCCAGACTGGATAGATGCCTTACCCATCGTGCTGCTAGGAATTCGGACGGCACCGAAAGACGACTTACAATCTTCATCAGCAGAGTTGGTCTATGGTACTACATTGACAGTTCCAGGTAATTTAGCGATTCCATCCACCCTTGTCCCCACGTCAACTGCATCTTTTCTTCCGTGGCTACAGAACAAAGTTTCAGCTTTCAAACCTGCCAATATGTCCCGTCATGGCACACAGCACACCTCAGTGCCAGCAGCACTCACATCTTGTGACTATGTGTTTTTGCGTCGAGATCGTCACCGTCCGCCTTTGGTACCTCCGTATGAAGGGCTTTTTCGTGTTTTGAAACGCGGCACTAAAACTTTTGACATTGAAATCAGCGGTGACAAAAAGACTGTATCGATTGATCGTATTAAACCAGCCTATGTAGATCCGCACCTCCCACCAGTGCCAGTGGCACAATCTCACAAACATGGTAGACCAGCAAAGCAGCCTGTATGAATACCCTGTGTTCAGTTATCAAAAGCCATGTGTATTGTTCTTTTTGTTTATTGTGTATTGTTATTTCGAACCGCATAGTGCGTTTCTGGGGTGGAGCGTGTGGCCACCCACATTGTGACGTCATAGTTCCGGCTGAGTCAGCAGCCAGTATTGCGTGTGTGATTCATTCTAACTTAACACGTGTACGAAAGCAAGCAAAGTTTAGTAGTGATCCGTATCCGCAAGCGATATAGTTAGCACTAAAACATCACCTTGAGTTGTGACCCCCACAGTTTGGGAACCACTGCACTGCACTAATGTAAGCATTCAATAAAACTTGCTACAATAATGACTGGGGAAAGTTGTTGCATTAAAATTGGGAAAAAATAGTAGGTTGAGATCACCACTCCATGGACAAAATCGATTTTTTTTTATCGTCTTTATTCGTGTATAAGACGCACCCCCATAATTGACATGAAAAACAGTATTATACAAGTTTTTTTTATTCATCATTTATTCATTGCAATCACATAATAAATAAACTAAAAACCATCTCGTCATCACTGCTGTCACTGTTCTCAAATAACTGTAAAGTGCCATCTAATAACAAGCTCACAGTTGCAGTGTACATGGGCATTCATGTACACACACGATGGCATCGTGATGCAGTGCATATGATGCAACGTTGCATGTCTCATATGGATGGGCGTTTGGCGATAACTAACACAATCGAGCTGGAGAAAGGTGATAGAATGAAAAGTGATAGCAGAGAAATACCTCAGAAAAATTTTGTATTGCATATAATATAATGCATCTCATGTATTTGTGTATAAGCCGCACCTGACTCTTTTAGCATTATTTTAGTACAAAAACATGCAATTTATACTCGAATAAATATGGTAGTCTATCTTACTTAGCAAATTTTGGATCTAAAACTTGGGGATTTCGCACAGTTGCAGATACTGTTGAATCTTAACTATTCTAAAAATTTTGGCAGTTTATATTTTGCTTGAGGGGTTGTATGATGTGCCGGATTTTTAAAGTTTGCATTGAAAAGTTTGCATGATGTGCCAAATTTTGAAAATCCTTAACCAAATTTGGGCAGAAAATGCAAAATATCTGCGGTGCAGTGCCAAAGCACCTAAACAAGCACTTTAAATCATGGAGTAGACGTAAAAGTTCCTTCAAAGTTCTTGGTGTTGTGAAGTGAAGACCGTTTTGTTTACGACAAAGTTGCAAAGCAAGGAGCAACCAGAATGTAATGTATTCATCTAAATTAGAGCTCGACCGATATGACTTTTTCAGGCCGATATCGATATTTTGGAAATTTTTAGGCCGATACCGATATCGATAACCGATATATTGACTTTATTAGCTACAAAACTTTGTCACTATTTTTCAACTAATTTGACACTAAAAGCTTCACTACTTCCCCTGCAAAGAAAGACTATTGCAAACATAAGTCACACTTCAGTATTATTCATCAAAAACACAAACAAAAAACACAACGATTTGGCAATCAATAGTCAAGAGCGGTTGTGCTTGCTCTCAAAAATAAACAGTTTAAGGTAATTGTTCTAAGCCAATATTTTATCGCTGGTAAACACTGATACGATATATCGCCTTGACCCTGATATCGGCCGAGCTCTAATCTAAATCCATGCACTTCTTGCACCCTTATTGGTGCAGCCCAAAAATCATATAAGTCTGAGGGGTTGTTGGAAAAATCTGGCTCAATAAAAGTGAACTTTCCAACCAATGTGACTGTCTGATTAACGCAGATATGGGCAGTTGATCATATAAAAATGTGAACATTTCATGGAGTAGAAAAAACAGATACTGTCTAAATCTGTTGCAGAGACACTTCTTTTCTTTAATTTTATTCATTGTACGTTCAACTTCATGCATTAACCACAACGGGCGGCGGCATGTTGTAAACTACTGCATACTGGTTGATAAGTTTGGAATAAATTTGAAAGAAGTCAAAGCATTTAATTTTATCAAGCTTTTCTTCATTTCAGTTCTAGTTAAGTTAAATTTAGTTTAAATCTATCTGTCATCTCAACTTTATTTGTTGTAGGGTTTTGGATGAGCACGGATTGTAGCTGTTGTAGAATTTTGCAATGCACTTTATTCAATAACTGCTTGTCTATGAAATCATGGTAAATTGGAGTGAAGCTGAGAAACTGAGTTCAAGTTGGGCTGATTAGGTCGAAGAGTAAGAGACTGGGGGAGAAAAACCACCTGCTCCACTTGTTGAAATAAATGGAAACATAAAGATTGTGACTGAGTTTAAACAGAATGAAGACGAAAAAAAGTGAAAGTGTTGAGAAAGGATTGAATTGAAACAAAGAAGACATCAAAGTCAGTCGCTAGGAGGAAACTGCTCAAAAAGTTTGGTTTGTCTGTAAATGATCCATCTGGTTCCAATAGAACGACAACAATCATCTCTAAAGATATACATCTGCAATTTGTCACAAGCAAGGAGGAGGAAGTTCCAGATGAGCAGGAGGACTCTACCCTGTCCAAGTTCCAACACCAGCTACAGTACTATTTGTTCTTCAAGAACTTCAAAGGTACTCGGAAGGAGAGTGGGGATGATAATGATAAAAAGGTAGAGGAAACCTCTCCTGCTCCTTCTGCTCCAGGCAGGTATGTTCCACCTAGCATGCGAGCTGGAGGGAGTGTAGCTGAGTCATCCATGCCTAAAGGAAGGGGAATGAGAGATGAGCCAGCCACAATTCGAGTCACCAACTTGTCGGAGGACACAAAGGAGTCAGATTTGCTAAAACTTTTCAAACCTTTTGGTCCGATTCAGAGAATTTACCTTGCTAAAGGAAAGCACACCCAGCAATCGAAAGGTTTTGCTTTTATTAACTACTACAATCGCAATCATGCAGCAAAGGCGATTCGTTCACAGTGTGGTTATGGATACGACCACCTATGACTTTGCAACAGTTTATGGTGTAATAATTGGACAATAACAATCTTTCTTATCTGTTTGTTTACAACGATGCATTATTTGAATCGCACTTTCTTTTGTTAAAAAACTGGCGTTTTTCTAAATGATATTAAAATTAGCTAAAGTCAAAAATTGGTAAGGAATATGCATGCACGAACCAAGTCAACTGACTGCTACAAACTGATTGCCAATGATAAGGTTATTGGTGATCAGCTAGCAGCAGTCACACCTGCATGCAAGACTCTTGACCTGCCCATTTAAGAAGTTAAGCAGTGAGGTCTGAGGCTACTTCCATAGTCAAAAGTCAACCATAGAAAAGAAATGAACAGGGAGATTAGGGGGGGCGAATATTGATTTATTTGGCAAAAATAGTTTAAGTAATTTGGTTTTCCATTGCTTTTGTGTGTAGTTGGTCTTTAAACAAGCTGATGTCATTCTTCAAGTTGGAACTGTTATGCGCTTGAATCTTAAAATTCTTCTTCAAAAAGAAATTTGTGGAAGTTGTTGGTTCCAAGTATCTATGTGATTTATGAAGTGCAGTTGGTTATGTTTCCTTGTTACTATAGCTATTGCATACAATATACATTTGTACACAGTGCTTAGCTAACTGCATCAGTTTAGTTAATCTTACAGGCTCAGTGAAGATGTTTATTATGTGCTGTGCTATTATTTTTTCAAGAGGAAGTTATTTTTATATCTTCAAAATTTTGCAGTTGCAAACTTGCAATTCATCATTAAGCATGCAGTCATTAATCATAATTTTTCTTTTACCAAAAGTAAAATTGATGCTGACAAGCTTTTGGAATGATGATTTGTGTGACTTATGAATTCAATCTTAATGATTAATTAATATTAGAAGATTTTTACCTGTATTGCTTGTTCAATACTTTTCCTATAACTCTATTTGAATAATTTTTTTATTTTTTTTGGACTATAAGGCACACTGGAGTATGAGGCAAAATACTAATAAATGACTTTTATTGCTTTTATTTTCTTGTATGTTGGACACTTAATGAAACGCAACTAGAAAAGCTCTGAATAGCTCCAAATAAAATCGCGAAAGAAAAAGAGTGTCACCTGATCCTAATTTTTTTCTTTGTTTTTGTAATTTTTAGTATTTAAAGTACACCTTATTGTCTAAAAATTATGATTATGTTTTGTCTTGTTAAATATTTTATTAATTTCTTTCTATATTGGATGCAACATTTAAATATTTTGACTTAATTGCTTTGTCTCTTAGCAATACTGTTTCCTCAACAACTTAACGGTGATTTAAATAACTGAATTTATGTATTGTCAATGATGATGTGGAATTTATCACTGACAGATTTTGCTTTTGGTGATTTTATTGCATTGCCATACAATTCATCACCAATTTACTGCTGCAGGTTACATAAGTGGAATTTTGCGATAATTGTACTATGTTAAGATGGGAATTTATATGTATGATAGTTAGGCGTACCAAAAAAATAGCAAATTTTTTGAATTTAGTTTGGGGTTTCACAAAAGGTGAGGATTGACCTATTGACTTGAAATGCATAGAAATGTTGAATAAAATGTCGTTTGACAGTGTCCCTTGGCCTGTTTCCATGGAAACAAGCCCGATTTTGGCAAATAGTCCATATCTCAAAAATTACTGATGTTAGAGATCCGATTTTAGGCTCAAAATGTGCAGAAAATGTGGTTTTCCATAATATGCTGTTCAGTGTTCATGCATTATTTTCGTCTAAAGTGACTAATTTTGAGATAACACTGGTCAACACACAAATTTTTGCCACAGATATTATATCGATTTTAGGGTATATCAGGTGCGTAGATTTCGAAAATGACATTCATTTTTGCTAGTTGGCTCTAGTTTTTGAGATAATTACATTTTTTTGTAAAAATATTACTTAGACTGTGTTATATGGCATTGTTGTTCATTTAATGCTGTTTAATCAATACTGTACGCTTTGATCTTCTTTTGTAAATACAGTAAAACAAAAATGCAAAGCATCCATGGAAACTACAATGCTAAAAAAGGATGCAACAGCAATATTTACAGTTAGTTTGCAAGAAACGTATTGGAACTAAAACCCAGTATTACAGCGTATAAATGTATGTTGCCATTATTTATTTAAACAAACAAAGCTTGAAAATACTGAGCTTTAACAACTACCATTCTGTCAAATCAACAAAGCAAATCGCCTGTTGTAGGACTTTCTAGCGTGAGGAGCAAATGGCTTATGTTGTTGAAGATTCCAACAATAGTCCGCCATCATGTGGGTATCTTGATACCTTTCTTCCATTACTTTAATGTCTTGATGGAATCTTTCTCCTTGCTCTTCACTTAATTCCCCAAGGCTTTCTGGAAATCTATCTAAATGACTAAAGAGGTAATGAATCTTGATGCTCATCTTTGCTCCCAAACTTTGAAAGTTTGAAAGCATATCTTCAACTATCTGAATGTAATTGTTTGCTTTATTGTTTCCCAAAAAGTTTTTTACAACCACAGTAAAAGAAATCCAAGCAGCAAATTCCTTCTCAGTTATAGATGCAGTGAAGTTTGGATTGTTCATCAGCTTTCGAATTTGAGGACCATCAAATATTCCTGCTTTTAGTTTTTCATTGCTCATCCCTGGAAATGCTCTGCAAATGTAATTAAAACAATTTCCGTCTACTGGCAAAGCTTTCACAAACTGCTTCATTATACCCAATTTGATGTGTAGAGGTGGCAAAATGATTTTTTCTCTTGGGGCAGGGGGCTCATTGATGACATTACATTCATTAACTGTTAGCATAATTCTTTCAGGCCATTCCTTCTTCACCCAGTGGTCACTGCGAGCACAGCTGTCCCACAAACAAATAAAGCACGGATATTTAGTATAACCACTCTGCTGACCAAGCAAAAAGTTGACCATTTTTAAATCAACACATATTAACCATTGGTGGTCACAGTAGTTCAATTTTTCTAGCACTCTTTGATATTGTTGTATTCTTCTTTGAGCAATGTAGAGTGGCCAATAAAATCGAGGCATACTTGTTTCCATTGTGCAGCAATACACACTTCAAACTTCTTTTTGAACTGTCTATAAATAAACGCCAATCTTGAGGTTTAAATTCAGGTATTCCCATTTTTAAAAGAAGTCCTTCAACATCTGAGCAGAAAACAAGCCCTTCTTCTGAACGATAGTACAAAAGTAAGTCGCTCTCCCTTGTGCGGTAAAAGGTTACTTTCGTACCAACACTAAGGCATTTCTTGTCTTTAAGCCTGGATGCCAATACTTCAGAAGCTTCTTTAGATAGATTAAGATCTCTTATGAGATCGCTCAGTTCCTCCTGATTAAACTGCTTCGGAATGGTCGAGCTTTCTTCAAAAATGCTTGAAACATCACTTTCACTAGAGCTTTCTAAAGCTTGGTGAACAAAGTCCCATCCTGATGGTTTTTCAGGAAGATGACAAAACTGTGGCACAGGTATATCTTCACAGTGGGGTACAGGACGCCTAGCAGATTCTAAGTCTGGGTAAATCCATGATTTTTTCTTGTGACGATTAAATCCCTTCAAATCTACCATACCAAAATAACAATCATCAAAGTGGTTTTTCTGTTCTCGCCACACCATTGGCACACCAAATCTAAAGCTTTTAGTTTTTCCTGTTGTCCACATTCGTAAGTGCTCAACACATGATTTGCAGACAACATGTGGACTGTGGAGCCCATGGCTTGTCTTGGTCACCAAGTTTAACTCCAAAGTATGCACGGTATACTTTGCGAACAAAATCTGTAATAGACCTTTTATGCTCTTTAAGAATATTTTCTCCACATATGTAACAGAAACTGTCAGGGTCATTACAACAACTTCTTCTTGAACAACTCATAGCAGGCAACATAAAGCAACTAAAACTGAAAACATGAAAACCTAAATATAGTAAAAGTTACTGCATTTCAATTTTTCATTAGAATTTTTTTAGACTCCAAGATTGCTAATGGTCAGTTATTGACTTTTCTGCGTGATTAACCTTTCTAAAAATGATAAATTATCAGGTTTGTCAAAAATCAGCTCCATACTTTAATGCAATCACAAACACAAAAAAAAATTGTTTATACTGGTACAAATTTATAGATTATAAAATTGCAATTGAGCTATTGCGACGCATTTCTACCTTGCTCAAGGGTCTCATCAGGCGTCTTGAGCAAGGTCGAAACGCGTCGCAATAGCTCAATTGCAACTTTATAATCTATAAATTTGTACCAGTATAAACAATTTTTTTTTGTGTTTGTGATTGCATTAAAATATGGAGCTGATTTTTGACAAACCTGATAATTTATCGTTGACTGCCTTGTGAGTGACCACTTTGTGTAGGTCCCCTAAACTTTTGAGAATTTGGCAAGTTCTCACGAAATTTTATTTTTTCTAAAAATGAGATACTGGTCCTTTATTGCAAAACAAAATCTCCTTGTCAGCACAATTGCCTCTTACGTGTAGTTTATATGGCCGTTATCTGAGCTTTTATAGCCAGTTATTGTGTCTGCATTATCTCAAAAACTAGAGCCAATTCAGCAAAAGTAAAGTCATTTTTGGAATCAGCGCACCTGATATACTATAAAATCGTTGAAAGATCTAACGCAAAAAGAAAAAAAATGAAAATTTTTTATTTAAACATGCATAGACAAGAGTGTATATATGCAATGTGGTAAATTGTTTACCAAAATCTGAAATACTGCTTGCATTAACTCACTGCCCAGTCCCCATAGCACTAAAATATCATTTAAGTAAATATCATTTTTAGTGGGCGAGAATTCAACAAAATTAAACTCATAGCAGTTAAGATGGACTGCATCATTAATGCTGTAGCTTTCTACATTATACTTACAAACACTCAACAAAATATAACCCAAATCACCTGAGATACTGGTAGCACTTTTGTGCTGCTGTTTTGTAGAACGCATACACGCACACACACTCTACAAGATTTTCAGTTAAAAAGTTGTTGGTATTGGGTATCAGCTAATTCATTAATTATTCAAACACTTTGCTTCCATCTAACCGCAGCAATGCAGAACACTCAGAGTTGCAAAACACTCAGAGGCTAACACAGTGTTAAGACTTTGGGGGTGTCTGAGGGGGCTGTAAAGCTCCCTTTAGCCAAAGTCACTCATAAAACTTATCCCCTATATGCATGCTTTTAGAAGTATTTTGAACTTAAACAAAAAATAAGGGCTTTGAAGGAACTAAGTAATTTAATTCTGTCCTAAGGTCTTCCAAATCTTTGCAATTTCTTCTTTCAAATGGCTCTATAAATGTCCCAAATGTCATCTAAATTGTGTAAAAAAAGTTACTATATCCAAAAAAGTGCAAAAATCGCCCTGTGGCTGGGGGTTCTGCCCACAGACCCCCGTCTGCGTGAAGCGCAGATAAATTTTAGCTTTTGAGTTCAAGTCTACTTTGTAGTCAAATCCAGTTGTACGCGCCTAAGCTAATGCTGCAATATCGATCTTTGTTTCTTTATGATTTTGTAATATTTTATTTTTTTAACTTAGTACAGTGCCCTGATGAAGCCAGTTACTACGGGTTGGTAAAATGTTGCAGTAATTAAAAAATCTGTGCCAGTTGAGCAAAACTGATTAAAAATTTTCAATTGTTTGACTGCGGCTCCTTACAAGTTTGAGATTTGAAATTTGGCTCTGGAATTAAAAAAGGGTGAGAACAACCGTTCTAGATGCTAGGGCAAAAAAGTTGCTGATAGTTCCAACCCATTTGCAAATACTGCCCAAAGAATACAGTATACCAAATTGTGGCAGAGACCTTTGTTTTTTTTTTAGTCTTCACTCTAATTCAGGGGTAAAATCCCTTCGAAATTGCAATGAAGACCTTTTTATTTTGGTCCTTACTCAAATTTAGAGGCAAAGTTGTCCCAAAACAGAGAATCTTAAATTTTTCCTGAATTTGGTGCAAATTTTCTGCCGTATTTCGAATTTTGAAACGGTACTAAACCTCCTGGTTTGGACACGGTACTAATCCTACTGCAGATGATGTTGAAACAGTGGTAAAGATAAATGCAAACAGAGTGTTTTCGTTTTGTACGTGTGAGTGAATTAGTAGGCTTTGGGTTTCAATGTCTTGTTATTATTTTTTGCCATTAAATAATTACCACAAATACACAACTCACTGTGTTTATAATTCTTAACTGTGAAAGCCAAAGGGTTGCAGAAATTTTTAGAAAATTAAAAGGGGTTATGCGCAAAAAAGTTTGGAAAGCCCTGTACTAACGCCTTGCTGAAGTTTACTTGCATAAGCTTGGCAACCACAAATGACACACGTATGTTTCAGAGTGACTTGCTCAGCAGTGGAGTGAGTGTAGCAGCTGAAAATAAAATTCTCTGTTGAGGCAAAAACTCCAGTTTCAGCCACATACCGGTAATCAAAATATGCCAGTGATTACAAAAACCACACATTTTAAAGATTTGATCGCAAGACTCCCAGACCTATTTCAGTTGTTACATTTACCAACAAATTTTCTGAAAAAATCACCAACAACAAAGGGTAAAAACATTGACTACATCAGTAGCTGCAAAAAAGTGACAAATCTAGTGGTTGTCAACAATGCTTGTTAAAAAAATTTTTAGGTCTTGTAACCAAATTCATCGCCACAGTCCAGAGAAATAACAACAAACCCAACTCAGAAACAGTTTCTGCTAAAACAGCAATTTAAGTTGAAAGATGCTGTTGTTTGTTCAGTCCATTAGCTTAAAGTGATTAAAAAGTTGCTAACTCTTGGTCACTTCCCAAACTGGCAATGCACCATTGTGCTCTTGGAAAAACAATTCATACATATTTCATATTGGGTGGCAACAACAAGCAGTCTATGCACTGTGGCAGCCTTGTCTGATGAAAGACTTGCAAACAGAAACAAAAAAAGATGATCTGCATTGCTGTGGTTAGACAGAAGCTAAGTGTTTGGTTGATTAATGAATTAGCCGATGCTCATCAGCCAACAATTCTTCAACCCAAAATTTTGTTGAGTGTGTGTGTGTATGTGTGTTTTATAGAAAACAGCCGCATAAAATGGTATCTCAAGTGATTTGGGTTATTTTCATTGAATGTTTGTAAGTAGCGTATATTCCGGCATATAAGTCGATCCTCAGATAAGACGAGGTACAAAATTTGAATGAAATTTTGTACATTAATCATATATACATCGGTTGTATAAAACGACTGCTAAATTCTTGCATGTTTTTCTTACAAGAGTTACATTTGTTACGTACCAACGCACATTTTTTTCCTAATATTAATGCTATTCTCTTGCTTTTTTCTCGATTTATGCATCAATGCATGTTTTGCCATATTACCACCAAATTAGCCAAGGCAGAAAATTTGATCGGCGTGGCGCAGTGCCAGATAAATTCGGTGCCCGGCATTACAAAATTTAGTGCCAATTTGAAGCAGAACACGCAAATTTTATCTGTTTTAATTGCACATACAAATACTGTACCGATAGCGCAACATGCAAAATACGGTGGTGCAAAATGTAAATAGGTAGTACAAAGTGCAAAATAGTGCAAAGTGCAGTGAATTGACGTGTGGTGACATTTTGATTTCCGGTATTGTCTGGTTCAAGGTGTAGGCCAGAAAATTAGGTTAAATAACTAGGTGAAAATTAAGATATGATTTTTATATCGGTTGTATAAGACGACCCCAATTTTTAAGGGTGGGTTTTTGCACTTTAAGGGTCATCTTATACGTTAGAATATACGGTATACTGTAGAAAGCAACAGCATAAATGATAAAGTCCATTTTAGCTGGTATGAGTTTAATTTTGTTGAATTCTTATCGAGTATAAATGATATTTAGTTAAATAATAAAAAAAGTTGGTGCTGTGGGCACTAGGCAAAGTGTTAATGTAGTCACTTTTTAGATAAACAATTTACAACATTGCATATTATATACACTCTTGTCTATGCAAGGTTAAATAAAAAATTTTCAAAAAATTTAAGAGTGTGGCTTATCTTCAAAAATGTTTGAAAATTACTAAAAGTTACATAATTTTTGTCAGGAAAATTAGTTTTTTTGAATTAGCTCAAAATTAGTCACTTTAAAAGAAAACAATGCTTTAACAATTCACGGAAAACCACATTTTCTGTACATTTTGAGCCTAAAATCGGATCTCTAGCATCAGTAGTTTTTGAGATATGGACTTGCTTCCATGGAAACAAGCTTGGGGACACTGCCAAACGACATTTTTTTCAACATTTTTATGCATTTCAAGTCAATAGGTCAAGCCTCACCTTTTGTGAAACCCCAAACTAAATTAAAAAACTTTGCTATTTTTTTGGACGGGCTAATGATGGTACATTGGAAGGAAATTAAAGTTTTCAGTTGTATTCAGGTGAAAGCCTTTTGTCAGAGATTGCATAATTTTTTACTTCAAGGTTCGAGATTCTACGACTTTTCAAGATTTTATAGAAAAGAAATTTAAGAAGTACAGAACAATGCTGGTAGGTCTGTTAAATTTTTATTGTTCAATAATCAGGTACTCTGTCGATTTAGATTGATCCAAGCATAAAATAGTATTTTGTGGTGTTAAAGCATTCTGCCCTACCTTTGTGTTATGCAGTTTCATCCCAGATTTTCAGTGATATTGGTCCTTGGATAAACATCACCTTTCATAAAACAATCTGACCTTAAAAAGAGTAAAATTTGTCTTTAAGCTTTGTTGATTTTAAATCTATTTCATGCGACTATGCGTTGCTTTGATTCTAACCAATATATTGACGTCACTAACAGCAGCTTCATCCAACCGCATAACTACATTTGCAGCTTTGCAGAAGTTTGTGGATTCGCTTCTGGCGAATAGCAATAGCACTTCCAGAAAGGATCAAACCCGGTCTTTCATGTAGTAAAGTTCAATCAGTTAATCGCAACACAATAGAATGCACTAAAAATAGTGCGTTGTTTATTATAAAAGTGGGGAGAAAGCAAATTAATTTTTTTGTCACAGTGTTATTGTTGAAAGAAGCAAACAATGTCAAACCAAAAAAATATGGAAGACCTTCGTTTACGTGAAGCTGCTGGATCAAGTCTAGAAGTTTCCGCCTACTCAGGTCAGGTGTTGGAGTCAAACAATGTCAACTTTTCACAATATTTTACATTTTTCTTGCTCATTTCTGGTTATTTGCAACGTGGCAGTGTGGACTGAATTTTAAGTTATTATGCAACTCATTAAAGTGTTATGATGTCGTGAATTCTGTTTAAAAATTATTAATCACATCACTAGTAATGAAATGATATAGCCTCAATCTTGTCGAGCACACACAAAAATTGATTTTACTCCAGCCAACATCATTAGAAAGTGTAAAAACAATTAATGTATACTTTAAAACTCAAAAATCGTAAAACATTACAGACCGCTACAGCATTTGAATTGAAAATAGATCAGACCTTAATAAACAGTGGATGCTTTTAATTTTGCCCATGTTTTATTTTTGTAATAATTCTCTTCAAAAAGAGATTTTTTTTTCATAACAACTTGACTTTAAGTCAACATTATTCACAAATAACTCCTGAAAATTTGAAGTTAATGAGGCAATGGAAACTTTTCCCATTTAAGGTTTTCGAAATCGGAGCATTTTTTGGGCCGCATTTAACTTACATGACATCATAATCACGTTTTTGTGATGTAAGCAACTTGACTTAGATATTTTATGATTTAATATTAAAAAAAATCTATGTACAAAATTTGAATCGCCTTATGATATGTCATTAAAAAATGACATTGTACTATGAAAAAATGGCTTCGATGTTACTGTGGTGATGTCAATAATTCAAAACTAGCTTTTCTAAACATTTTTGGTCAACACCAGCCAACATTCGAAATTTGGTGCTCGTATAACAATTGGTTAGACAGATAGAGTTAGATTATGCACTCTTTGTAAAATATTGGTAAAGCAAAAAATAATTCTGTGGGTATAATAAAACCTTGTTTGCAATGAAAATATATCAAAATTCACTCTGTTTGGTGTGGGTTGCAGAGGCAGCAGCTTGAGATGAAGCCGCCACACTTCACGGTCTTCCATCATCTGCATCATTTTGCTTGGGTGAAGACCCAAGCAATTCCATTTAAGGTCCTCAATGTAATCAATCCATCTAGTTTTAGGTCGTCCAACTGGTCTTTTCCACTTTGCTTGGGCAAGTAAAGCTTGTTTGGAAAGTCATTCTTGAGGTATATATTCTGCTTATATACATGGCCAAACCATTTAAGCTGATATCTTACAATTTGGAGAAGTAACGGCTTGATGTTTAAAGAATTTTGAATCTCAGAGCTACACACCTTGTTAAATAGTGTAACTTCTTCACGTAGATGCGTGCACATGTGATCGCACTCTTTGGAATTACCAATAATTCATGACCATAGGTGAGAATGAGGATAAAAGCTGTTTTGAAAATTGAGAGCTTTGCTTTTTTTTGACAATTCTTGTTTCATGACAACCAAATAGTGTTACGCTCGCATTACTGAACTAGCCTTGCCAATTCGGATATCCAGCCTTCGGTCACTCGTCACTGCAACCCAAGCTAGTTAAACTTCTCTAGCCTGCTTTAGTTTCACTCCATTCACTTTTCTTTTTAATCATCTAACCTTTACTAAGAAATTAAAAATCAATTTCAAAAAAAATTTTTTTCTAAAATCATCATGGTTTCGGAGTGGTTGTGTTTGTTGTTTTAGTTGCCTAATTGCTCATTTTACTATTAATTCAGTGTTTTTTGAAGAAAATCGTTAGTTCAAATAACTTTTTGGGACTGCCACTGCGCTTTACGTCGAAAGTCCCTTTTTTTTCCATGCAACTTTACAAATTCCGCAACCAGAGATTGAAATCGATATAACTTTGAAACAACTGAAGGTAGAAACTTGAAATTTAGAACTTAGATGGTGTTGACTAATCTCTTGTGGTACACTAATCTCTGACTCCTATCTGAACAAGGTCTGTATGCGCTTGACAAGAGGTGTCACTCCAGCTCTGGAGTCGACAAAGGCCTAAAGCCATTTAACCACAGTTACAGTTTCGCAAACTTACACTACCCTAGTCTAAGGCCTACACTAACTAATGAAATGCTAGATAGTACTTGGCTTATCCTACTACAGCAGTATTGGTAATAACAACACATGCAGAAATTAATGGCTTGCACTAACTCAACTGGAGTCGGACACTCAAACTGCAACTCACAACCAGCAGCTGAAACCAGTAACCAAAATTAGCGATTGTAACAAATCATTAACATACGGTAATTATCAGGTGTCCACATAGCAGTGCATGACATATGCAAACCGCATCTCCTGGGATCACAAACCAGGTATCGGAACTTCAATAACCTACTGTACGGGTAACTAACTGTAGTTACATTTTATTCACCAAGTTGCCTTGGCCAAGAACTGGCAAAGGGACCTCTTGGTCTTTGAGTCAAGCTGCCACCTGCCCACCTGTCTACCACACACGGTGGAGACTTCATACTGTCTTTTTAATTGCTGAATGTCAAGCAAGGAAGCTTTAAATACCAATTTTTATAGTAGGCTGTACCAAATTTTGATGACTTCCTTCAATTTCTTTGGAACTCTCCCAAAAGTTGTGATTCACCTACCAATTCAATTTACCAGCAAAATTTTTTGATTAAATTTTTGTTTGCACCTCCTCAAAGCACGTTTCCTTGGCAACTCGGCAAGAATTGAAAAAATAACCTTAACTCTGCGATCGCTCAAGCTAGATGCATTTTTTTTTCTAAAGATGCAGACTACCCAAGTACCTATCTACTCTCAATAGATTACGTCAGTGCAGTTGCTCTATTTTTCACTAATATCAAGAAAACATGTTTTTTTACTAAATTTATTTAATTTTCTATGATATATATCATTGCATCTAGGTGTGATGAAATTTTTCTAGTTATATAGTAACTTTTTATTGGCTATACTGTTATTAGAGTAATTGTTGTATTATAACTAGTGTTGATTGCTTCTTTAAGTGTTCACTGATAGGATAGCTAGTACTGTAACTGTAAGTGTTAAAAAGCCATAAAATCATGGCAGAAATGTAATGTTTAGGTTAACTGTAAGTGTTAAAAATTTTGCTATTTTTCCATCTTATTTCTGTGGGCTTGGAAAAATGTTAAAATGTCAATAAAAATTTGGATGCTCTCTGCCCATATAAGAAAATGACTTCGACAGAACTGCATTTCTCAGTACAAATTCCTTTGCAGTTAAAGATGTGCTCAACTGCTCATGAATTTTAAAAGTTAGCATGATAAACTTCAGCAAGAAATAAACACACTAATCAAAAGCAACAGGTGCTGATGAAAAGGACTGCTTTTTAAAGTAAAGGGGATTTTGACTTATACTATATCAGGATTTAATCAAAAAAATTTTTGGCATCACCTGGAGCGTACCATGCACTGGATTGTTTTTCAGAAACGCAAGTAAATTAGAACCCTAGATTACCACAGACTAATACAAGGTGGGCCCTAAGTCCTGCATCAAAGCATTTAAAACAATTCAGATAAGTTAATTGAACTGATAAATGCAAATAGTGTTTCGTTACTCTATAGAAGAGCATGTATCCTATGCCCAAGAAAAGGAAAAGATATCTTACCCTGTTAATTTTGCAGTGTTTCACATCACTTGCCTCATAATTATTTGTGCACACTGCACAACTTATGACCAATCCTATGCATTGGAATATATCTGAAAATCTTTTAAATAAGCTTGATAAATAGCTTGCAATTAATCTAAAATCATTAAGGGTTTTAGTATGGTACTTGCTTTGTGATGAAAACGAAGTCAGCATATCAAGTATGTGATTGAGATATTATTGGAATAAAGGGTAATTGACTCATGTTTGACACTCTTGGTGATGTGTTGCATTTGTTGAAACATTTTAATATTCCTATGCAGTAACACAAAAACAAAAAAAGTCTCAATGCTGTATCCAGAAGCAAGTTTAGCAACAATCTGTTTTGGACTCTTTAGTTGTTACACTTTTAGCAACCACTAATTCTGCTGAAGCTCTCCGTTTTGCTCTTGGATGTTGGCTGACTTGGACGTGTCAATTTAAAATTTTCTTCATCTTTTTAACTACTGATGTCAATGTTAGTTTTATTCCTAATATTTATACTTTTGACTTCAGATTTTTTTTGCTGTTAAGCTTTCATTTTTTTTCTACTCTTTACTCCTGCATTAATCTTTCAAAAAATTTTATTATTTTCACATCCTTTTTCGTGATGATGTCTTTTTAGGCTTTTAATGTTTTAAGCATTAGAAGTCTTCTACTAATGTCAAATTATTTGATACACATTGCTTTTAGTTTAAACTTTCCAGAAGCTGCACAATATATTTGTTCACAGCTTTCTAGAAACAGTTGTTTTGACTTTCGAGTTGGCCTGATTTTCCAAAGATCTTAGTAAAACATGGTTTGTATCATGTGATGTCAAGTCAACATCAATTTTTATCCATCAATCCTTCACTTTGAAAGCAGACTTCTTAGCAGCACATGCTGCATTATTTTGTTTCTTTTTTGGGCAGAAAGCAGCCAAATCTTATGAAAACTTTGAACATATTTTAAGCAAGTAGAATTTAGATGTTTTCCTAAATAGTTGTATGATGCCTACCAATAGCATGTTAGCTTGGGAGCATACTATACTACACCTATTTGGTAATTGCAAAACCTAGGCATAATAAACATGGTATTGTCCAGAGCCAAAATACAATGCCTGTTTACAACAATTGCAAAGAATTACTGTAGAATGTGAAAATAACAAGAATACAGTCGGTGATTATAAATAATTAATGCATTAAATTCTGTCGTAATAATTGTTTGCTTTTCAACACTTACGGAACCAGCTACCCCATTAGTGAACACTGTGATAATCAATTAACATGCTCTAATACAACAATTACTCTATAATGACAATATAGCTCAGGTGAAAGTCATGATACACTGTATTACTACGCAAACTCCATAACGCCAGCTATGCAATGAGATGTAACATAGAAAATTCAATAAAATTTAGCAAGCAACATGTTTTTTTCATTTTACTTGAAAAATTGAGCAGTTGGACTGATATAAGGTATTGAGAGCAGATAGGAAGTTGGGTATTCTACATCTTGAGAAAAAAAATGTATCTAGCATGAGCGGTTGCGAAGTTATGACCATTTATTTAATTTTTGTTGCATTGCCATAAAAACACAATTTGAGGAGGTGTAAAACAAAAATTTAACCAAAAAATTTTGGTGGTAAATTGAATTGGTAGTTGACCACAACTTTTGGAAGAGTTCCTAAGAAATTGAAGAAAGTTACCAACATTTGGTACTGCCTATTTTATAGTCTTTGGTTTGATTTGACCGGGATTGAACTCAAGTCTACCGTTTCAGTAGCAGACGCTCTATCTACTCGACCACTGATTGGTTGATGTATGTCTATCAGAGTGGTGCAGTTAGTCAACCACCCAACCAAACAGCCAGCAACAAGTATATAGTCATACGGACCATGACTTTTAGCGCAGGACGTTAAAGCGCTGCCAATTAGATGCCGGGACTTTTAAGCGCCAGAGATAAAAAAATTTTTTTCAAATTTTTTTCCGAAAACATTTTTTCAAAAAAAACTTCCTGTTTAAACAATTTTTTTTCAAAGACGTGTTTTTCTTTCAAATAAAAGCTTTTCAGAAAAATGTTTTTCAAACAAAAAAGTATTACTTTGATTGAAATGTTAATATTTTCAAAGCTTTTTATCTGACACTTGTCAAGAGGAATCGTCAGAAGAGAGAACACAGGAAAAGGAGCAGCTATAGGAAAAAACCGAGCAGTGATTGGCTGGAAAAGTTTGATGAGAGAGCGTCAATTGTGTACAACCTTTAAATTGTTTTTGTCGGCACAGAGCAGGGTTAAAAGTTTTGACAGAAGTAATATTACTGAATAAAATACAATTAGAAATCAATTTTTTGTAAAATTTTTTTGCTCTCCTTCCATCTATCTGCTTTTGAAGTCATTTTTATCAAAGCGTCTAACCCCGCTCTCTGCCAACAAAAAGAAGTCATTTTTTACTGAAAGGTTGTGCACAAATGACGCTCTCTCATCGATTCTTTTCCCGGCAATTACTGTTTGGCTTTTTCCTATAGCTGCTCCTTTTTCTGAACTCTTTGTTCTGACTATTTCTATTGAAGCGTCAGATAAAAAGCTTTGAAAATATTAACATTTTAATTGAAGTAAAAATTTTTTGAAAAAGCTTTTATTTGAAAGAAAAATATGTTATTGAAAACAAAAATTTAAAAAATCGTTGTTTTTTCAAAAAAAAACTGTTGATTGAAACAAAAAAAAATTTTTTTTGGAAACAAAACGTTTTTTTTGCAAAAAAATACTTCTTTTGAAAAAAAAAATTTTGAAAAAAATTTTTCTTTTACTTCTGGCACCTAAAAGTCCTGGCACCTAATCAACGTGCCTAAACGTCCATGTCTAAAAGTCGTACACCGTATATACATAAGCCAACGAAATGGTGTAGGCTACCGTACTGCAGAATAAATCATCTGAAGCACAACCAGAAGCCTGGTCTAGATTTGTACAGTAGTTGTCAACCCAGTGAGATAACAGCGAGAGTGCGTAAAGTACATAATATAACTGTCTGCACTTACACTGATCCACGCTTGAGCAGGGCGAGGCTAAGTGCCTAAGATACTACAACCTATCCATAACCAAACATAAGCAACACTAAACTGATAGTGGTAAACCTAATGAACCCTTACGAAACATTCACCTAAACACTAAGTTGCCTTGCTACATTTAAATTCCAAATACAACGAGTGACAAGACCACAAAGGTTGCCATGGGAACAATTCCAAAGAAAAATTCTAAGAGCATAAATGTGCAACGGCACATGGCAACACATAAGCACATACACGATAGCTACTAGTAAACAGTGGCCAACTATACTTTGTCAATACAAGCGTAACAGATTGGGTACATGAGGAATAATCCTTGTGCAAATTTTGGAGGCAATTGGTCAAGTGATACGGGTTTTCAAGCCAAAAAACTGAAATGGCATTGGGAGGTTTGAACCACTCTAGCTCGAATACTAATTGCTGGAGGAGAATAAAATTTTCGAATTTAAAACCACCTGGGAATGCAGTGTCAGCTCCCAGATTTAAATTATGACAATTCCGACACTTTTTTTTCTCTATTTTTGTTTTTTGCTTTTCTTTTATTCTTAAGAACTTTTTTGTGAGACACAAAAACTCCAAAACTAAAAAAGCTAGAAACTTGAAATTCAAAGATATGATAAGCCTATATATGAAGTTACACACCTGCATTTTTTGTAGGCGCTATGTCACGTGGTTTGGTGGTTCGGGGTAGACGCGCCAGAAACTTGTGATAATGAAGTTTAATTTGCGATTTTAATGATTGATTTTCGAGGCGTATACACATGTGCTGCTGTAGCTTAGTGGTTGAAGGCGCCAGCATTTGAAACCATTGGGATTGAGTAGACCTAGGTTTAATCATTTAGCTGGTCATAAGTTTTCTCATTCCAAAATTATCTAGAATCGAGCATATTTTTTTTCTAATTGGGACGAAATTTCTTACAATATTTTTTTATTTTGACATTAGATATAATCATAGGGTCTCAGGTTTCATTGTCTGTGAAGACCCCCCAAAATCAGTGTTTTTAATGGCTTAAGCTAGGGGGCTAGTGTTTAATATCAGTAGAAATTTAACTGACAAATACTTGGAAATTGTTTGGGTGTACCCGCCCTGAAATCCCCCAATCTCACATGGACATCGCAAAAATCAATTTTTTAAATGGCTTAAGCTAAGGCTTCTTGTTTTTTTTGTTTGTTTTTTGATATCAGTACATATTTAATGGACAAATGTTTTGACATAATTTGCGGGAACCATCTCCCCGGAAACTCCCCAAATGGACCCCACAAAAATCACTTTTTTAACAGCTAAGCTAGGATTTTGGGAAAAAAAATAGTTTTTTTTATTATGAAGAGATACTGAATTGAAAAAGATTTTGGGTGTACCAACCACCTGAAACCCCCAAATGGACTCCCCCAAAATCAATTTTTTACAGCTTAAAGCTAGGTTCCACCCTAACAAAGCAATACACGAAAATTTGGAAAAATAATTCTAAGACTTTTGCAATATTTGTCCATCCTACAGACGTTTTAGTTTTGAAGAAAATCAGAAACAATGATGCTTTGAAGATGTAGCGCTGTGTATCGCTTTTGGCGCAAGTGCTACTAATTTGGCGCAGTTGCTACAAATTTAGTGCAGCCTCGTTTATCAGATCTGTAGGCTACCAGTCAGTAGTTGAGGTCGCACTTCAGTTGCAAAGGGATAAAAGAAAGATTCTACTTTAATTAGAAAGTGATAAAAGAAAAAATTAAATTTGCTGTTATCAGCTAGTTTAGATGTTAACTTGTCCAAAAAGGCCAAACTTCAGTCTGCCAGTAGCTTAGCAAGCTTGCTACTCGTTACTCTGCAGTGCACATTTTTAAGTTATGATAATAGTGTGACAAACCTTTGCAAGAAAACTGCAAAAAATTTTGGTAGAATATACTTGTAGGTATCTTAGTATTGCAGTTGGTTACCGGTACGCATTTTAACAAAGTGTAGCGATAAATTTACGATCTATTGCTTTTTTCTCATTAATTTGAGTTAAATACGGCACTTTGATTTCTTGACGGCGTCGCTTCTGTGGTGTAGTGGTTAGGGCGCGCGTTCGGCTAGTCTCGCACTCAGGTTCGATTCGCATTACTTCTTTAATTTATTTTCTTGAGAATCAAGTATATATTTGAGTTAGGGTTCAGGCACATATGCCAGCCTGAGAGAGAGCAAATCGAAGTACAATAATAGCAAACCAAGAGTTAGCAAATTGAAGTTTATTTTGTAATTTTGCTGCTAGTAATAGTGGCTGTATGCTGTAGCCTACAGTATCGGTTATTAGCCTGTGCTACCTCGTAGTAGTCTAGGTTGATGCCATTCCCAACAACAAACTACAGATGTAATATCGGTAATCTGTTACTGGCAATAACCTATATGAATGCTTTGGTTTAAAAGTGACTTTTTACCATTTTTGTCAGTATGTATGGTATCTGTAATAGAGTACCTAGGTGCTAACACAGTTTACCTAGGTAGTCCACCAATACGGAGCAGACTGCAAGAGTTATTTTTTTCTTACTTCTCCGTAGCTTCCTTGCAAAGGTTTGTCACACTGTTATCATAACTTAAAAATGTGCACTGCAGAGTAACGAGTAGCAAGCTTGCTAAGCTACTGGCAGACTGAAGTTTGGCCTTTTTGGACAAGTTAACATCTAAACTAGCTGATAACAGCAAATTTAATTTTTTCTTTCATCACTTTCCAACTAAATTATGATCTTTTCTTTTATCCCTTTGCAACTGAAGTGCGACCTCAACTACTGACTGGTAGTCTACAGATCTGATAATTAAGCCTGCACCAAATTTGTAGCAACTGCGCCAAATTAGTAGCACTTGCGCCAAAAGCGATACACAGCGCTACTTCATCAAAGCATCATTGTTTCTGATTTTCTTCAAAACTAAAACGTCTGTAGGATGGACAAATATTGTAAAAGTTATAGAATTATTTTATGTAAATTTTTGTACATACCTATGCTAGGGTGGAACCTAGCTTTGAGCTAGGGCGCTAGTTTTTTATTAAATCAGTAGATATCTAACAGACCAATATATAAACATAGTTTGGAAAAACCCCCAAATAAACCAAAAAAATCAGTTTGTTGAACGGCTTAAGCTAAGCCTCTTGGTTTTTTGATATCAGGAGATATTGAAGACACAAAAATTTTGTCATAGCCTGGGGGTACCACTCCTTCGGATTCTTTCTTATTGGACCCCCAAAATCAATTTTTTTAAACGACTTAGGCAAGGGCGCTAGTTTTTTTGGATATCGTTAGATATTTAAAGAGACAAATTTTTTAGATAGTCTGGGGGTACCAATCCCCCAATCCCCCCAAAATCAACCTTTTGAAAGGTATATTTAACAATTGATTATAGTCAACTCAGTTCAGTAATTTGCTGTGCTGGCATAATGGTTAATGGCGCCAGTGTTTAAATGTTGTGATTGGACAGAGCTGAGTTCAAATACTTAGTCGACGTTCGTTTTTCCCAAACCACAAATGATTTGAAATTAAAAAATTTTTTCCATTTTGCAAAATCACTTTGTTTGCATTGCATACGATTGAGTTTTACAGAAATATCGGTAACTTTCAAACTATGAAGGAGAGAAAGCTGGCGAAACAGAACTGGCGGAAGTCCAGTATTATTTTCCTCCAGAAAAATTAACATCTAGTTAAATACGTTTTTCTGATAGTTTGGTGGTTTAGAAAGGACAAAACTGAGATATATTTTCATTGCAAGCAAGGTTTTGTTGTAGCGGCATACACTATTTGTATGATTTTCAAAAACTGATGATGCCCCGCTGGGTGAAATCGATACTATTTTACTGATGATGCCCTGCTGGATAAAATCGATACTATTTTACTGATGATGCCCCGCTGGATAAAATCGGTTTTGGCAAATTAAATAAAGTACTGGTAGTATATGAATTATGACTAATTTCGTATGTAGCCGATAAGCTTGTAGTTATACTATTTTACTGATCCTTAAATGCAAACTAGTCGAAGTTTCATCTTTTCTCTGTTACTGGCGATTTTCATTCAAACATGACCTCAAACAAATATTACAAAAAGTTGCAACATGGTGTTGTATATCTTTCAATGCAGATTTTGGCAAGATATTTTGTGCTTATTTGGTTATTATTTTGTTTCTTGTTTGACAACATGCTCACATTAGTTTGTGTTTCAGAAAATTCTAAAGCTGAGATCTCCCATCTAAGTGCTCCCACTTCTACGCTGCATCCCTCCATTTCAACTCTTCCATCTGGAGACCTCCAACACCCTGAACATTCACTTATTTCTAGTAGCGGACATACCCCTGTTAATCCCTCATTGCCAGATAATCATTTTGGAGTTTTGCACCCTCAAATTTCATCCTCAGTCAACATCCCCACTTTGTGGCCCTACTTCATGGGTGCCCCCACTCGAGCTCCACCATTTTTTTGCACCCTGTCTGATGCTCAGCAACAAACTCGATCCTTCCTAGATTTTGTTGGTTTCCAACCTCAGCGCCGATTATCGCCGAATGTCCCACCCAGTCGGCATCTCCAAGATGCAAATATTCCAGCTCAAGACTCCTTACATACTTTCCCATTTGCTCATGGCGAATCCCCTCAAATTTCATCCTCACAAACTGCCAAAATTTTTCATTCTTACCCAGTTCATTCTGACCGTTCAATTGGCATGAGTTCTCTTGTTCAGCAGGGTGCTTTCACCCCAGGCACAAGTTACTCACTTTTATCCCAGGCACAAGTTACTCGCTCTGCTGCCTCCTACTCATTGCTGCCCCCCAGCGATTCCATGCATAATCTACCTTCTTCCTCACTACGAGTCACCTTCTCTGATGCCCATCCTGTTCTCCAGCGGCGTGGTTGTTACAGGCAACACCCACAACCTCATTCAATGCTAGTTTCACCTCCATCTGTTTTCCTTCCCAGCCACCTTTACAGTTTTGTTGAACAGAACCTCCCCACCAGCCAGGCACGGTTTGCCAGCTTTAAATCCGCTCATCACGAGCAGCTTTACCCATCCAGCAGCCACACTGCAGCGTGTGATCCACAAGGAGCAAGTTTCCCTCCATTCCATCCACCATCAACTGTTTCTGGCATTTCACATCCAATGCCGCGCTCCACTCCAAGTGGCCCTTTTCCTGAGTTTCCTACTGCATGGAGTGATTGTCGAAATCCGAACCTTCCATTCCATGCTGTAGCATCTCCAGAAGTTCGTAACGTTCCTGCCATAACCCTGGTTGGTGTCAATTTGAGTGCAACTCCTCGCATTCGATCTCACGATGCGAGCTTTGACAATCGCCATTCCACAATGCAACCACCTGAGACAAAGCGACGCAGAACAGCAGGTGAAATTTTTAGTAGAACCTGCTTTGTTGTGAGATAAAAATTGTTTATTTTATCTCATCAAGTCATTCTACAATGTTTTTTAAAGGGGGGAAGCATCCAGCTGAGATAATATGCAAACGATAAAGAATCATTTCTTAATTAAACTTCAGGTTTTTACTAACTATTGTTTCTGAGATATTTCATTTCAAAGTTAGATCTCCCCAACAGTGTAGCCATTTAAAATCAAATTTCCTAGAAATTGGAAAATATATACTATTTTAACTGTAAAAGTATTGCTGTAGTAACACTAATTCATCCTAAAGAAGCCTTGCATTCACGGGCTTTTAAACCAAAGTGAAAGATAACTTAAACTATAAACATCATTTTAGGTAAAATGAAATTTTAACTGGCAACACTGTTGGGAGATCTCACTTTAAAATAAATTATCTCAGAAACAATAAGTCGTAAACTGGTGAAATTTGGTGAAGATATGCTTCAGATTGTTCCTAATCTTTTGCACATAATCCCAGGTGGATGCTTCACCCCCTTTAAGCGTTATTTGTTTACAACCCAAAACTCGAGAACACATTTGTTGTGTAGCATTTCTAAAGTTACGTGCAATGCTCTTTACTATACATTGCTAGTTTTATGCGTAAAAAAGGGTTTTACCTTCCAGTAATGGTCGGTCAAATATTTGCACAGGTCACCAGCCACAACATGTTGGATCAAGTCACAAGATGCTGGATCAACACGGAGGAGACCGGCAGCATGTTGAGGCGACAAACACTGGAGCGATCGCACAAAATGTCAGTGACAACGCGAAAGTGGGCGGCAATTACGCGCAGTTCGGGGGAAATCGGTGCAACTACTGTAAGTGGAATTTAAAATATTGCAAATTTCGGGTTAGCTTAGGAAACTGGTAAAATGTTTGGGCGCATTCAACATGGTGGCGCTACCAACCCCTTTCCAAGGGATATGGATACGGACAACATGTTAAGGATGAAAAGCACAAATTGGTGGAGAATGCGCATTGTGTGCATTGTAATTGTTATGATTGTGTAATGCAGTGCTATTTGAAGAGCTAATTTGTGATTGTATAGACACTGACAATTTATCTGTCCAGTGTTTGAACTCATTTAATCTCGAACACTCGCAAAATCCACATCGAAGATTTGTTACTCAAGATTTTTGAACAGAGTTTCGATGATGCTTGAAGCATGGTGAGCCTTACTAATCAATCATCCACGCTTGAATTCAAGTTCAAGTCATTCCTGTCGATTGCCAGTAGCTGCTTTGGGCTGGAATCGAACCACGTTTTGTAATCTGGGAGATTCGAGTCTGGTTTCTTAACGACCTAATCGTTTCATCAACAATAAATTAAGTTAATAAACAAACCACCTTGCATTAATATTTACTTTTTCAGTTACGATGAACTACTACAACGCCGATCAACTAAGTAAGTAAACGTCATAATAACCAACTAAAACCTCATTCGTGTGTTTTAAAGAAAAAGCGATTACGTCACTGAAAGGCTTCTTTGCTTCTAAAGTCTTGCCTTTTTAAGGTTTTGATTTTGTTAGTGGCCTCTAAATAAAGTTTGAAAAAATCAGAGGTGGAGTCCTTAAGGACGTCCTTGGCCTCGAGGACACATTTTGAAGTCCTTGGCCTCGAAGCCTGCAAGTCCTCAAAAATGTCCTGTCAGTCGAGGACTGCACTATTTCTTGATTTATTTAAAATGGGCCCTATTTATGACCCTTTTTTGTTTTGGAGAACGCCAGACACCTCACGGAAAAGTTTGCAAAGACTGTTTTTTTGTTTTTGAGAACGCCTGAAAATTTGTGGTTCCTTCCGCAATGGCCTTCACTGATTTATTTTTGGAGACCGCCTAAAATTTCGCAGAAAATTTGCGGTTTTTCGCGCTCAAATTTCATCGGAAAGTTGCTGACCGCAATTTAGATAAAATTGTGTCCTTGGCCTCGGCCTCGGATTTTTTTTGAGTCCTTAGCCTCGGCCTGGAACGTTGAGTTCGCGACTCCACAGTCCACCTCTGGAAAAAATACTACTTGAAGGTCATGGTTGTTGGCACTTTTACGACGCTTCGCGTTGGAAGTGTAGTTGTTTTGCTTTTTTTTTTTTCGCAAACTCGTAGATGTGGCAGCAGTAGGTAATCGGACTCAAACTCGTAAGGGTAACGGCTTAATTCCCTGTCATAGCAAATTCCGCAAATACAAAAACAAATTCTCTGCGATAAACCTTTTGTGAATTTGTTTGTGAAAGACTTTGCGTTTGAGTAAGTTTTTCTGCGGAAATAATTTACTAAAGCAAAAAATTCCGTGATTCGACTGCGGAAAAATGTTCTGGGTTCGAACCTCAATTGGTTATCAGCACTTTGTGAATCATACACGTTAATTAAACCGACTTAATTTTCGATTCTGATTCTGACTTTCGGCTAGTTTTGTGGGCGTATTTTGCTTCATTTGCCTTCAGGGTAGAAGCAAATTTCAAAGTGTACAAGAATTTATATAAATGTATTCACAAAGTGTCAACGAAAATTTTCTGTTTTGTGATTTGTAAACGTTAAAAAAACGATTTTTCTATTATTTAAAGATTTGCTTAGCGACAAACCGTGCGTTGAAATTTCGTCTTGAAAAATATTTTTAACTCGTCAATTCGTTTGCAGGAATGAACCGCAACACTACAACTGCAACCGCAAACGACCGCAACCGCGAACTGCGACCTCAGCCCATGGATGATGAGCAGCTGCGAACACTACGTAAGTATGACGTGGTTTAGGCCCAGTCCACTTAGATGTACGAGCATGTAGGTTTCAACAATTTAAACAGCCAAAGTAGACTGTTTCAAAATTTTACCACTTTCAAATTTTTTGTCAGCTACACTTTTTTGTGATGGTATATTTGACGATGATCACAAATTTGGCATTATTTTTTTATTATGACGTTGTCTTGGGGGTGCCCCGAGCTATGATGACGTTATTGTTTTCCTATTTTGACATATCTCGTAAACTACTTGCGTTGGAAGTATGAAATTTACATCAAACGACACAGAACATATGGTTTCCCTATTTGTCCTTCGTACATTGTTTTGTCGTATTTGCACTAGAAAAATGGTTATTCTCAAAACACACTTTTTTGACCATTATTGCACTTTGGCAGCATCACTTTATTCATTAAATGATTTTCGTACCGTTACGCATAAGTTTGTTCCGGGTTACTTGTGCTATTACACCACAAATGCATTTGTTTATTAATCAAACACCTTACAATATTTAGAACATGCATCATTGTGCTTGTTTTCATACATCACAGTCAGGGGCGCACCCAGAAATTTTAAAAGGGGGGGTGTTCAATTTTTCAAAAAACAACCAGACCCAATTGCAATTAATTTATTTCAGCCATTAATGAAAGCTCATGGCATTTCAGTCAAACAGGATTTCGTGGTAATAGTTGCATTTTGTTACCAGAAGTGGAGTCCTCGAGGACAGATTTTGAAGTCCTTGGCCTCGAAGCCGCAAGTTTTTGGCCTTGGCCTCGAAGCCTTAGGTCCTCGAAAATTGCCCTGTCCTCGGCTCGAGAACAGCACTATTTTTGAACCATTGAAATTTTGTTGGAAAACACCAGAAACCTCGCCAAAAATTTGCAAATACCTATTTTGTTTTCCGCAATTGGAGCATAGGCTTAGCCAAACGCGCCCCTTCCCAATTGAAATTTCACCAATGACAAAAATGTGACAAAAAACCCTATTGTTTCTTCAGTTTCAGTTTCTTTTCAGCGTTTTTCTCTTACACCTGTAGCGAACAACAATATTGAAGACCAGGGGCCCTGGGATCCCCTCAAATCAATTTTTGCCAGCAAATTTAAACGTAAACCTGGAAGAAATGGAGATTTTTTGTCCTAAAAGTTGCTATCTCAGCCTCACATCCAGCCTTTTCATGAACGTAATGCATTAACCAAGGCCGAATTTACCACAGAATGGCGCAGTACCAGCGAAGGGCCCTGCGCTCAAATTTTAAGACTTTTTATGGTCTTCACCTACGTTTGGTAGAAAGATGTTGCCAAAATCTCCAAAGTGCCAGGTTGTTCATGGTCTTCACCTACATTTGGTAGAAAGATGTTGCAAAAATCTCCAAAGTGCCAGGGGCCCAGCACGATGTAAATCCTGCCCGGCAATAACATGGTTAGTAAGCGTAACCATCTATTGTACTATTTTTCAATAACAATTCATTAATTCACCTCCACCTCGCCAGTTTTTACACACAAAATACTTAAAAAAAAAATTAGCCATGGAAAATGCTGATTGAACAAATCGTTGAACTTCAATTGAGAGGGCCTGGGGCCCCTGGCCTAACATGCACTTCTATAACTGGTAATGTTCATGACAAAACGAAAATCTCTAAGGAAAATTTTCCAGTGGGTTTTCATTTACTGCTAAAATGTTGCACGAGATAATGCACCTTACTTTCCCCTACCTGGAGCAAATCACGTACAATTAAACCTTTAACACCAAAATGCAGGATGTTAAACGTGTTTTGGACTTAAATTGCAACTAGAAGGAGGATTAAACAATT